>VZTU01018020.1:0-54204 GCA_013400835.1 Zapornia atra
ACTAGTCTGGGTACTGAAAGCAACATTTCTGTACAATTCATTCTTAGCTAGGCCAGTAATAGGCAGACGTCAAACAAGCACATTGAATCAGGCAATGTACCCTACCCTGTTCTCCAGCATTCTCAAGAGCCTCTTGTTCCTGGCCCAAATAGACCTATCTCAGGGGTGGCCAGCCTCCAGAAAAATTGGAGGAACAACAACAGGTATGTTTTTCCTAGTAACTGTTCACTGATCCACCCCAGTGTAAACAAGCTCCCTAGGACTCTGGCATGTAGAATGATAAAACAGTAACTATGGACAGTCTGTGAGTTGCTGTCTTTGCTATGCAGTTGTTTTTTTTTCTGAGACTACGAGTGTTTATGCAAAATTAAGGATAATAGAGAATTAGGACCAGAAATATCCTTTTGCTGCATTTGTTTATTTGGCATGTGTTGGTTTGGCTCCCTGGTACCTGTGTAGATTAACAATTAGAGACCATAGAAAGTTTGAGGAGAAAAGGTTTTGTGTAACTGATTGCTGATATTCACTATCTAAACTATCCTTTTGGTCTGTTTTGAATAAAATGCAAGAGTAGAGTTAGTCATGCTGAATATGAACAGTGGCTTCATTCACAGTATGAATATCTGAATCACTCCCTTATGCTCACGCGCATTGTAGCAAGTGAGCTGGAATTAACAAACACAATACTGGAACAAATGCAATAACTCAAATTCTGATTATATTTATGAAAGCTTTATTGCAACAATTAACAAAGCTATATCAAACAAAAAAATCCACCTAATATCCAATCTAACACCTTATTGTGAAAAGATTATAATAGTATATTACTCTCCACACATGGTAAAAAAAAAAAACAAAACCCTTTTTCAAATGGATCAGAAGATACTCAGTTAAGGTGGAAATGCTTTCACTTCCCCTGCTGCCCTCATGATCTGTGAATATAGAGCAACAACAATTTATAGATTCCCTTTAAAATATATGCTTCAGACAACTTGTACTTCACAGAATCACAGAATCACAAGGTTGGAAAAGACCTTTAAGATCCTCAAGTCCAACCATTCTTATCCTATGCTAAACCATACCCCTAAGTGCCTGATCTACCCTTTTTTTTAAACACATCCAGGGATGGTGACTCAACCACCTCCCAGGAAGCCTGTTCCAGGCCCTGACAACTCTTTCAGTATTTTTTTTTTCCTAAGATCTAATCTGAACCTCATCTCACTTGAGGTTATTACTAAAATACAATGCATATGTAGTGTGGATTTAGCTAGATGTTTGATGTTTGAAGATATATAGTGTTGACTGTATATCTGCACATATGAAATGAAAAGGACTTCCTGAAAAATACTAATGATATCTTGAAGGCTGGCTAAAGCCAAGCAACTCAGAAATAAGGTGAAAATTTTACCTTTATCAGGTCTCATGTCTAGTTACTGTGTTTCTCACAGAATCTGAGAAGACCTTCTTCTCTGAGAGCCACGTGGAACTCTGTAACAAGCCAAGATACAGTGCTTTGAATTGAAATTATGCTTGAATACTTTATACCTTCATAAGTGTATATTTGAACACTAAATTCAAGTTAACATTTTTTAAAGTGTGGTATTCTCAACCAAAATAAGCCTGTGGGACCAGATAAGATACTAAAATGCTGAGAACGAGCTGATACCATTCTGGCACTCCTTTTTAACATTCTTAAGAGGCTGTGGAGACCAGAAAGATCCCCTGTGACAAAAGAGACAGGAAGGATGAGTAAAGACACAAGAGAGTGGTTAGCCAGACTTCAGTCCCTAGAAAATGCTAGTCCAGGCCTTTCTAGTCACATGAAGGATAAGTAAGATGCTGGAAACAGTCATCATGGATTTACCAAGAGTAAGATCATAGAGCTATGATAAAATTCTTTGATCCATGACTGAACAGTGAGCACTTGAAATTCTTTACCTTGGTGTTCAACACTGTCTCCTACAACATTCTTGTATCCAAGCTGAGATGTCTGGACTACCAAGAGAGTAAAAATTTCAGACTGTAGGTAGTAGTTATTGTTTTGTACTATATCTGGAGATCATTTAAAACAAGATTTCTCCAGGTGTCTGTCCTGGTACCTGTTCTGTATAAGATTTCTAACAAGTGACTTAGAAGAGGAGAAAAAAATACATCATCATATCTGAGGGTTACACCAAACATGGGGTAATGACACCAGTTGATGAATTCAGGGGCTGGGATTCCATTCAGCAGGACCCAGACAAGCTGTATGACCAGGTAGGAAATTCAACAGTGGCTTACACGTATTCCTGCATCTGAAAAGGAATATCACGACAGGCTGAGTGCTCACTGGCTGGGGAGCTGAAAAGGTTCTGTCAGTCTTAGAAGACAGTAAATTAACTATAAGTCCACAGTATGTCCTTTTAGTGGTAGAGGCAAATAGTATCCTAACTATAGCACTGGGCAGCAGTGTCAGGAAATCGGGGGAAATGACAAGTCCCTTTTGGCTTGGCACTGGCTAGACCACATCTGGAACATGTCATCCAGGCTTGTGCCTCCCAGTTCGAGAAAGTTGTGAACAATTGGGAACAAGCCCAGTGAGGGGACACCAGAATGGTCAGTTTTGAACATGTGCTCTGTGAGGAGAGGCTGAGGAAGCTGGCCTTGCAGTAAATCTGTGGGTCAGGCTGTGCAGAGGAGTTCCGGAGTCTCAACGCTTGGAGGTTTTCAGGACTCTAATGGCTAAAGACTTGAGCATCCTGGTCTGAATTTGTTGTAGTACTTGCTTTCAGCAGGAGGTTGAACTACAGCAGCTTAGGCTTCTTCCAAGCTGAATGATTTAATGATTCACTATGACCCCTAAAAAGAAAGAGGCGTAAATACTGATGTTTTCAGATGGTGTTTATAGGCCACAGTCAGTACCTTCAAAAGCAGCAATTCATAATGATAAAGTCTAAGATTCATGTCATCTAACTAGAGCCAGCTTGAAGTTAGCTATGTGGTTTATTTTCTAGTCTCTCTTTAAACTCGGGAATAGCAATGAAGTATCTCTAAAATATAATATATCTTATTTCTAGATAAATATTTAAATTAAATGGGGGTAGATTATTCCCTGAACATTCCTGTATGTCTTGATTTCCTGTAAAGAGAACAGGTTTAGATAGTTTCATCTGTGTGCTTCACTTAAAAGATGTCTGTTAGTAAATGCAGGAATTACTACCCTAAAATTAGTACGTATTATATACTAAATAGTCTGTATCAAAATACACTTAAGCTCTTGCCTTAATAAAGCTGAATAACAAAACTGATTGATGAAGCATTATGAATTCATCAAGAGTTATTTTACTTATTTGCAAAGTAAGTGTTTAAAAAAAAAAAATTTTCAGCATAAATATCCTGAAGCTATGTTGTTGTTTTGTGTGGCTGGGTTCTGGTGCAGGAAGGGGGGGCTGGAGGGGGGGCTTCTGCAAGAAGCAGACAGAAGCTCTCTGCAGGCCCCAGAGAGTAAACACCAGCCAGCTCAAGGCCAGAGTCATTGTTGACCAGGACCAAGCCCATCCATGTCCACAGCACCCCTGGGAATCGCGTTTGTGAGAAAAAATATGCAAGCAGACACTTTTTGCCACCAGAGAAGGGAGTGAGAAGATGTAAGAAACTGTGCAGACACCAAGGCCAGGGAAGGGGATGGGGAGGAGGCGCCTGGAGTGCCAGAGAGAAAGATGCCCCTGCAGCCTGTGGAGAAGCCCATGGTGGAGCAGGTGGAGACATACAGAAGACACAGTGACCCGCATTGGAGCAAGACCTTGCCAGCACTTGCAGCCTGTGGAAAGAGATAGAGCTACAGAGATGAATGAGAGAGAGAGAGAGAGAGATCCAAGACAGAGCAGATTTGCTGAGGGAACATAGTTGTACTCTGTAGGGGACCAGGCTGGAGCAGTCTGTGCTTGAGAGACTGAGAGACATTCTATGACTTATGACTGCACCCCATAGAAGTGTCCCACGCTGGGGCAGCTGGTGAAGAGCTGAAGCCCCGTGGGAAAGAACTCACAATTGAGTAGTTTGTGGAGGACTGTCTCCTGTGGGTGGGATCCCACACTAGAGCAGGCGAAGGGTGTGAGGAATGTGTCCCCCCACCACCATCTAAGAAGGAAAACAATTGGTGAGGAACTGACTTAAACCCTCATTCCCTACCCCTCCCCATGCCACAATGCAGGGGGAAGAAGGGAGTGAAATCATGACTAAAGTGAAGTCTGCTAAGAAGGGAGGAGTGGGGGGAAGGTGCTTTAAGATCTGGTTGCACTTCTCATTATCCGACTCTGGTATCACTGGGTGTGCAGTGCACTTCTGAAAATTAGAGAGTTTTCTTTCCTTTATTCTGTGCTGAGTATGTTTTGCCCATGACACTAATCGTGGAATGATCTCTCCCTGTCCTTATATCAACTTCTAAGCCTCTCAATATCTATTTTCTCCCCTGTCCAGCTGAAAAGGGGAGTGATAGAGTGATGCTGGGGGGTATCTGGCCTCCTGCCACAGTCAAACCACCACAAAGTAGCACATTTAATGGGTAACTTAATTAGGAACCTTTACCAATTGTGTTTCAATTCAAATTCTTAATATTGAAAAAGTGGGAGTAAGTGCATTTTAAAGTTTATTCGGTACTGTTTTTCAGTACTCTGTTTCATTGCAAGCAACATCAAAAAGGAAGATATGCAGATGATTTCTTGAGAGTTCTTTTTATGCATCTATTTGTTTGAAACTGTGGTTGGGAAAGGTTTTCCCTTTAAACATTCTCGGGATTTCTTTAGGTTTCTCCATTTTTGTCTTCCAGCAAGCTGACATCTCATTTTAATTTATTTTTCTTCATCACTCTTCTGTCCAGGTTTCTAGAATAGAGTATCACTCTCTCCTCCCTTTAACATTTAATGACCAAACCTGAAAAGTAATACAGTTCATCCTTTTTTTTTGCATATTATTTGATCTTTATTTTCAAAGTTTCATACTTTCCACCCCCCTCCCCACCACTGAGGAAAAAAATAAGAAAATCTGAAAAAATAAAAGTTAATAGTAATATTTTTACCTTGTAATCATCAACTGGGGTACAAACCTTATTATACTATGTGCAATGAAGTGCTTTTTTAAAATTTACCAGTCAGTGAAATGAATTAGAAGAATAACTGTAAAAAATGTGACAGTAGTCTCTTGGTTTCAGACCTGGAGCCTTTGAGTCACCTGCACTACTTAAGGCCTTATGTTCCATTTAATACTTATTAACTTTACCTTGAGCTGTTTTCCCACATATGAGAGCAGAAACTACAGTGTGCTCTAAGGCAGACTGAACAGGTATGCATGAAAGAATTGTTTCCAGACATTTAAACACTGGGTTAGAGCGAGGCATAAGTTAGCTTTAAACAAAGAAAAGAAGCAAAGAAAACACTGCATGTAAAGTTATTAATAAACCTGTGTCTATTAGCAACATGATTGTGGAACCTGAGAGAAGCCTGGTGCTAAACAAATATGCAATCCTTGTTTACCAGAATTTTTTCTCAGAACATAGGGAAATCTAACACTAGATCCGTATAGGAAGAAAGGGTATGTATACAGTATTTTTTGCAAGCAGATGTATGTTGACACTGTACTCAGCTATCTGCAAAACAGAAGTTCTGTGGATGTTCTTAGCACAGTGTCGGGTTTGAGTCATTCAGTCTTTCTGACAGGCAGCATATATTTGAGAAAGCATAGTTATCTGCTTGTGCTTTTGGGATAGAAACTCATTCATAGAATATCCTGAGTTGGAAGGGTCCTGTATGGATCATCAAGTCTAACTCCTGGCTCCACAAAGGGCCAGCCAATGTGTGGCTGGATTGCAGTGTGGGCTGAATGAGTGCATGGTGGTCTATAGAACTGAGTAAGCAAACCCACCAGTGCCTTGTGACTTCACACTGGAAACCTTGAACTTCTGACTCCCATCATAACCCAGAAATAAATCCCTGCAGTGTCTGAGAAAGTCTTTCTGGAGATAAATAAGGACTAAGCACAGGATTATTTCAAATCATGCTCTTTTATGGCCTTCATACTCAGATATGCTACATTCTAGAAGCAACTGACAACTCAAATTTTCTTGCTAGCCATTGCTCATATTACTTAGTACATACATTAATATTGCTTTAATACAATGCTTAAGACTGATTTAGGACATAAATAATGAGATCCAATTATTAAAAATAATAATTGTATTTAGATAAATAAGACCTGACAAAAGAACGCTATATTAATTTTATGTAGGATTCTTGAATTACACATACAATGCTTCTTGCAACAACTAGTTCCTTATTGCATTAAGAAATGTAATAAGGTAATTGGTAAGGCAATAAGAAAGAAACATATTGATTAACAATTAAGATTTATTTTCTAGGTAGATAAACAGTTTTCATAATGAATACATTATGAATACAAATTATTTACTCATTCTAATAAATGTTATATTCATATTTTATTAATGTAGTATATAATTATGCATCCAAACTATCTTCACAATTGGATAATTAGCTAGTTTTGTGAAGCACTGAAAAAAAAAGAATTCTATAAGCTATACTCCCACATTGATTTACATTAACTTATTGTTTATAACTACTTAGAGACTATAGTTCTATAGTTCAAGCAAAAATAAACAAAAATCAGTTTGTCTCAGAAAAACATACAATAAAAAAAAGAAAATACTTTTTTTCCATTTCTTTAAAACAAATCACCTAGAAGTGATTTACTTTCAGTTGCACTGGGGTCAAGTGGTATAGATGACAAAGTAAAAGATTAATTTCAGGCAAATTAGACTCTTGTGATTTTCTTATTCCTGTAGGATTTAACTACACGATTTAATTTGTGCCTTATGTAAACAGCTGTAACTAGTGTTCAGATTTGAAAAAAAAAAGCAAATAGATTTTGCTGTAAGCTTTTTGCCTATATGCTAATTTACTTAAAATTCCAAACTGGATATCCTCAAAATAGTTTTCTTTTTAAATCTGTTTTTTTTTGTTTAAAATAATAATTATATATATATAAAAACTGTTTTGACTAATTATTAGTTTATTAAATTTGAATAATTATTAGCTTATTAAAGCTACCCTTTTTCTCTGCTGTTGTGCTTGCACTTAATGTTGCAAGGGACCAACTGGAAGAATAAATGATCTGAACAAATAGTTCGAATACCAAAGTTGATTTGTGATGCCCAGGAACAGAGAACTGTTTTCTTAGAAGTGTTCAATGTGGACAATGATAAGAGATGAAACTTCATAAGGAAACGGGGTGAAGTTCCCCTGACGCTGTCTGAAGAATCAAGATGCAAACTCCTTAGAGCAAAGCTCTTTCAACTCTTCCTTGAGAGCTTAACTGTCAAACACTGGAGGAGGGACCTTTACAATCTGTTTGGGCTATAGAATAGGGAATAAACCGGTTTCTACACAGAATGTCGAGGGCCACAGTGTTTGGACACCTTTTGCTTCATTGACTGTGAAATGAATATTAAAGCTGTCACACTAAAATATACTAATGAGCTAAAAGGAGTACATGTTGAACATATGTCATATTCCCACCCAAATCATCCTACCTGGGAGAGGTGAAACCTGAGATGAAACTCCTCTGGATGAGCTTCACCACACACAGCCTTCCCTAGTCCTGGGAGATACTGTGGTCAACTGCCTATCCCACAGTGTCTGGTTTGTCCCATGTCCATCACAGAGGTTTGGCGCAGGTCAAGCAATGGTCCTGTGGCCACCAGATCATTGTTAGTCAGTTGGCACCAGCTCAGGCCCAGGCAAGCCCTCCCAAGCACTGAGAACTGTCCAATTAGATGGCCGCTACAATTTAGTTATAATATGGCAGAAATCCTATTCACTGGGACACATTTGACTTTGAAAACATACATAAAACTAGTAAATACATTTTCTCCAGATAGTGTTCAAATATAAGTCTGTGTGTAAAAAGACATGTACACATACATCCTTTTGCCAACTTTCTTCCTGATAAAACTTTGAGTAATGGATAGAAAAAATCCATCTCTAAGGATGCACTGTATGAAATCAATGTGTGAAATCAATAAATTCATACAATGTTATTGGTACCTAAGTTTTTTGGGGTTTTTTTGAGAATAAATCTATCCGTCATCAGAGTATTATTACTTTCAGAGATCTTAGAAAATCTTTACAGGTGATCTTATTTCTTTTTAGCTGTGCCACTCTTTTTTAGTCTTTGCATTGTGTCCTCCAGCATTAGCCTGAGGTAAACTGATACACACTTTTCAAGATGTGTACATTTTTTGGTTTAGGGTCATGGCAGCAGAAGACACAGTATAAATCCAAAGAGTCCTGCTCAAGGAGGTACACCCTAGGACAGCAAGCATTTGATGACAAAGAAAAATACAATGAATTTTACACAGAAAATAAGGTCAATCCCAGATAAAATGCAAGCTTTTATATAGCTCAAAAGAGGTGGAATTCTTTGCAGAGTGTATTGTACTTTATTTTACTGGCAAAAATTGGCAAAACTTTTCAGAAGCTTTTGAAAAGTGCAGATAGTGAGATCATTTCTTCATCTTAAAAATCACTAGACATGAGAAAGTTTCTTGAATTATATTGCAGATTTATATACTTTGCAGCACTAGTTGTGTTTAGTAAACCTTGAACTATATCCTGTGTTAGCATATTTTGAGTGCTTTGTCCACTTTATTCTTGAATAACATAAACAGACATTGGTGAAATGCATAGAAAGAATAGTTCCATTTTTATCCAAGAGACATCCAATATACTTTATTGCCATGTCATGACTATTTTCCCTTTCTCCTCCTCTCCACCCTCTTCTGATAATTTTTCCTACATAATTATAAGTCACAGCTACTTGGATTTTATAACCTGTAATGTTTTGGAAGACAGGAACACCGTTCAAAAGTGTTCAGGGAGATATATAATTCTTAATCTATGACTTTTTTACTATAGAAAATAACAAAAGACCATTACACACCATGTTCCTTCTATGGTTATTCCATGGTGGGAACTAAGTTCTTAGTATCTTCAAGTATTTTTTCCTGGACTTTGGACTGATTGTGTCAGAGCAAATGATGCACTAAGACTGACACCACGCAGCGGCTATTTGGATCCAGCATGGCTTTTTAATGAAGAAAGACAAATAACTAGTATATCAATTTGACCTCAAGACAACACAGCCTCCTCTTATACTGAAATGTGTATTTTCCACAGTGTGTGCTTGGCAACTACCTCCCACAATAAGAATGATTATTTTTCATTGGGATTCCTTCTTGTAGGAAGCTTGTAGTACTGTGATCTTTTCCATTTATCTATAAAACCAACTTTCCTCAAATTTCAGTGTCACTGGAGTAATTGTTGTGAACCATTCCAATAAATTACCTGCAATAATGAGTACAATTGACATCACAGAAAAGCCCATGTTTAGTCAAAATGCCCATGAAAAATTATAAGAGACAGGCAATAGATGAAAATTTCATCTTGGAGACGTACAATATTAGTCTAATGTCTAAAAGCATATATAAAGCTCATACATACAACGGATCTCAAAATAAAGATGCTAAACACCTAAGATCATAGTTTTATACATGGAAAACCTGTAAAGCCTGTCCAGGATACCCATCAGAAAGAATATGACTAAGCTCAGTATTGGAAGAAGAGTCAGCATTATCTGCCCTTAACAGTGGAAGAGGAATCATATTATACAGGAACTTGGGATAATACATAGATAGTAAAAGCACTGCTAGATTTTCAAAGGGTCTTAATCTTAAGTCTTTATGGAATAGCTTTTCAAAATCTGAGTTCTTATTTTGTCATTTACTCTACAGAAATTTATAGAAAACAAAACAGAAGAAAACAAATAGAAAATACAGAAAGGTCTTTTGTGATAGTAAAATCATACTTTCAAAGCAGCTGTTCTTAGGACAGTTGCTAATAATATTCTAAACAAATGTTTTATAAAATCACTATGTTTTGGCTGTGAAACTATTTATGTATCTAGAAGATAATTTTCAAACTTTATATGATGAGTTTGAGTGAAACTGCCATCTACACAGACTACAAGACTGATGTATACAAACAGATCCAAGCAGATGAAAAAAATAGTGCACAGGGAAAACAAGGCTTTAATTTAGACAGCTTACAGACAGATCAAGATATGTCCTAGCTACAATTACAGATATGCTTAAATACTAACCTGAGTGATGTACCTCTAGTATCTGTATAAGTTTCCACAAGACTTAAATTTTATCCTTTATACCTGAGATGCAATCTAGTTCAGTCATCACCAGCTTATCCATCAAAACATGTGAGACTGAGCATTCAAAATTACACCCATTCACAATGTGAATTCTTTCTGAAGCAGGAATTCAGTTGGTAGCACTTCCTCTTTAACATGTAAGAGAATAACCATGAATTATCTTTTGATGCAATGCACTCCAGTCAAAGGCAGCCTGACTTGGTGAGGCAAACTATTCAAAGTGGAAAAAATTCAATAGCTTAACGGCAAGTCTCTCTCTCCATAATTGTTAACCTTTCCAAACAGAACTTCTGTAGCAGTAATCTATTTTAAAATGTAGCCTTTTAGAGAAAAGAAATTACTTCATGAGTTACTCTATGTCCTGAAGAAGGATATTCAAATGACAAAGTGCATTCTCCTAAAATGTATGAGCAAGATTGTAATAGTTTCTGTGTTTTCCAGACTGCAAGATGAGAATAAGTGTAAGTTTATTTTTATAAAGCTGGTATTCTTTTTCTATCTAGTTCTGGACTGGTTTCATGCAATGTTACTAGCTTTATTATTGATACTACACTACAGAGCGATTCCTGGTCATTCCTACTTTTATATTCTTTTAGATCAGTGTTCTTAGCTGGTGATTAATGAGAGCACTGAGTTGGAGACCATGGATACAAGTCTTAGTATCAGATACTTAGTATCAGTAGCAGCAGATTAATTAGGAAACCTTATACGACAGAGCCTAGGAAGGAGAGGTCTGAAGTTATGCTTGTTGAGTCCAAAGTTTTCCAAATTAAAATCTGACTTTGATGACATACTTATCAATAAGCATCTACTATGTTTATGGTGGAAATTTTGGACATGTCTCTCTAGAGTTAAAGGTGGCATTCCAAATGGGTAATAAGGTCTGAATCCTTAGGCTAAAGTAACAAGAGTTGCTTGTTTCAAAGGAATTTTCTCTGGTTGTTTATTTTTGCATGATTTAATGGTTAAGCCCATAGAGAAAAAAAACACTGACAGATGGAAAAAATTTATACAATAAGATAATTTCCACCCACTTCTAGAGATTAGTGGCACCAGTTTAAACATGTCCTTAACAGAGGAAATTTGAGTGTCATAATCATATGGTCAAAAGGAGCTTCATCTGTACAGCCAATATCGACATCATGCTATCCAGGAAAGAAGGCATAAATTTTGAACTTTTTCCCCCTATGTAGGCATTTATATGACAATAAGGCCAAGCAAAGTGTTAAGACACTATGTTTTAAATATGCAGTACATTCTTTGTAGGTGCCATCCATTGTGACCCAAACAGGTGCTAGAAAAAGAAAAAATGGAATGAAAGGTCCTAGATTAAAGTTAATGTATTCTTTGTAAATTATCAGCAAATATTTTGTATTAATTCTATAATCTTTAGGTTCTTGTCTTTTTCAATGTTTAAACCCTGACTCTTATTTCTCTTTACTGTTGTGTGCTGTCAATATTTACGAAATGCAGCATATATACATATCCCTCCATTTTTAATGCGTTTACAAAAAATCTCAATGTTATGAACAGATACTCATAAAATCTGCCTTCTTTTCCATTTTTCTGAGTAATTCACTGATTTTATTCTACCTTTTCCCTTTTGAAGCATTCACGATTTTAAAATTATAACAACCACAGGAAAAAATATAAAGGCTTTGACATCTTTCTAAAAAAGAAAAGCAGCACTAAGATATGCATAATTTTATTGTTTATATGTATGAATATATAGTGTAAATTCTGTAAAGAAAATTTTTTACTAATGTCCACATACAGACTTAATGTCTATTCCAATAATGTCCACCTTTCACACAACCATCTCAAATTTAAACAAGATTAGTGAGGCTGAGAGATCCTAGGCAGGATATAAAGGTTTTCTAGTAAGAAGGTACAAAAATAAGATGAGATAAAGGTGACCCTGTATAGATCATTTATTTGTGATATCTTGAAACTTTTTTTAGAAGGTTCTTCATAAGATATTATCAAGGGAAATAAATAACTGCGGTTAAGCAGCAAACAGCTTTTCTGGATTAAACACAGACACACTAATCAAAGAGTTCCCATAAAAAGTATTATATGTCAGTAAGGTAAAGTGAATAATGGAAAACTGAATTCAGTGGGACAACCAGTCTGCCCTTTCTGTAAAACACATTAGATGTTTGAGACATTCCCTGACAATATCCAACCAAAGGAAAACTAGGAATGGCAATGTCTGTGGTCTCATTTCTGTAATCTCATGAATCCCCAAGGAAGTGTGAGAAAAGTGAAAAATAAAAAGGAACTTTGAAAGAGAGAATGACATTCTAGAAACCGTCAGGGGAACAAGCTTTTTCAAAAGTAGAGAAATTAAAAATATATATATATATAACTAAAATATCAAAGTGACCATATATTACATAATCATAGAAAACATTATTTCACATAAAATTCCGAAGAATAAAATTTGATCACTATTGTACAATTAGTTGTAGATCCCAAACTCCAAAATGGACAAAAACCAAATTTCTTGTCCTTTGTAAAATAAATTCTAACCTAGATATTACTATATTTTAGCCATTCTTCTTCAGCTAATGTCTTGAGTTGTAAGTCATTTAAATTATCCTGAACTAGTATAACCATTATTCTGTGCAGCACTGCGATAATTGTTACATAACAGTTGGAATTAAAATTCAGAAAATAATATTAAGCACTGTTAAAAATTATTAATACCAAGGTGTTCAGCAGATGCCTCTGAAATTTTGAAAGACTTGGAAAATTCAGTGTTCACTGTTTCTGCTTCTAATGTTACACTTTAATGTTACACATTAATGTTTATAATGTTTACATGGGATCACTTCTAACAGTTAACTGTTTGAATGATTTCACTGTATAAATCACTGTGAACATTCACCTTCTACATGAAAGGAAAAAAAAATTCATATAACACAGTGATTCACAGTGCTCCCTACAGCTGAGCCAAAGCCAACTAATCTTCAAAAGGAGAACAGGAAAACCAGAATAATTCCCCTGAGTAATAGACAGCTAAAAGGGAAGAACTAGAAACATTCCCTGGCTGCCACTGTGTTCAGATCTTGGGAGTAATAATCAAGCTTTAACTATCTTTCAGATGTCTGCAACATCTGCCTTGCAGTCAATACCGATTTCCCCAAGAGCAGAGATCTTTCTTTAGCAGCAAAATGCCTACACTGCCACAAGCAGACCAAGAAAATAGTAAATTATTTTAGAAGTTGAACAACATAAGCATTTATGTATTATGCCTCTTCAGAACCTTGTTTCTCACCACAGGAGTGCTGCAGACCTATGTGGTGGTGTGCACATGCTGTTTGACATGGAAGGACGGAAAACTGAGTCAGAGACGGTGCCTTGGCACTTCACCACCACAGCTGTACAAATGTACTGTGCAACAGCATACACATGTGTGACACTAATTGATGGCTTAATGCCAAATGCACAGTTGAAAGAGTTCTGGTTTACCTTGTGTGTGATTCCATCGTACTGTATTAGCACAAAAGGTGCACAGCGTTGCACCTTGAATTATTTGGTAAAAGCAGTCCCTAGAATGGCAATATTACATTAAGTGCAAAGCAGCTGGCTTCAGCCTCAGGGCTGAAGGAGGCATCAAGAACAACATTCATTGTAGCAGATCAGTGTGATTCCAGAAACAGGCCATTCAGAACTGCAGTGGAGAGATACAGTCCAAATAAAAAGCTTCTGTAACCTGCTAATGATTTCAGTGGACTCTACATAGCTCTCACAGACCTTCTGTGGGCATTAAGTGTTTTTCTTTCAATGTTTCTATAATATGTATATAAAGACAAATGTCAACGAGGGGGAAACAGTGGACATTTCCCTAGCACTATAAGGACAATTACAGTCACAAACATTGACTTAACAGAACTTTTAGGGTGTATTTACTCAGTAGTAAAAGCTCTTAAAGTCATAATATTAATTCATAACCGGGAAACATTTTTAAGATATGACATTCATGCAATCAATGGCTAGTGAGCAATGACAACTCAGGAAATTCTAAATCTGCTGATAACTTAGCTGTTGCATGACTAACTGTATGTTGCAAGAAATTTTTTATTATGAAATCTTACTGGGGTAAAGGTAACTACTATACCATAATTTATTTTTTATATAGTCTTTAGGGCATTTTAAGAGAAAGATGATGTTCCTTATAGATTTATATAATATTAATCCTTGATTTTTTAATGTTAATTTAATACATAATAAAAATGCCAGATTGAAGAATCTGTAGACAGGAAAGATTTTTATATTTTTGGAAAGAAAATGCAAACTCTTCCATAAAATCATTATTTTTTTTTAGTTCTGAGTAAAATTCTCCTCTAGTAGAGTAGGTCAACATTTTCCAGTGAAACTTTTCTGCTGAGCAGAAAGAAAACACAAAAATTAATAGTATTATATTATTTTTTTGAGAACATCACTTCCATCTTGGCTTTCTTTTTGTTGAATAAAAGCAATAATACAGTTTTTAAAGCTGTTGAACAAACTCATTTCATCACCCCTATTGTTTAGATTGGTCACACTATTGATTACAGTCTTCTTATCTTTTATATTTTCAGGAACATATGTACGAAAAGCAGTAAATTGTACCAGAGGTACCATCAGACTGAATTGGAGAGTGGGACCATTGGAGCCCTAATAGGCTGATGACACTGATATATTGGTACATGGTGGACTGCCTTCACTGAGACTGCTTGAGCCTTCACATCCGTTCATTTTGAACAGCGCATTACACACAAGGACACCTGGATGCCAGGGCTTTCAGCCAATATTAATGTAGAATGAACAGAAACAAGTGGTCTAGAGACAAAAATATCTCAATTTGTCGGTGTATCATGAGCCACCTACCTCACCTATTGTATCTTTTTTTAAGAACCAGGAAATAAATACCTGGCTTCAAACCTGGTGTGAGAAGCTTCTTTGTCCATAGGTTGACCAGAACATCACCAGGTTTGCTATCAAAGGATGTGGTGCACAAGGGTCAAGGGTCAAAAGGACACTGACCAAGAATCTAGTGTGGCTAGAAGCGGAGGGGTAGAGGGACAAAACCAGGCTTGTCAGAAAAGAGCCTGGGAATGGCACTCCAGTGTCTGAGAGATGGTATACTGGCAACAGCCCCTGGTCTGCCACCTTAGAGGTGGTAGGGGATAGTATTTCAAGTGGTAGCAAAGTTGCAAAGACCACAGATGAGTTAGAAAATTTAGCAAGCAATCATTTAGGAAGTGAGACTAATCCCCTTAGAAGTGTAGTGGAATTAAGTGCATCTATACCAATGCATGCAGCACGGGCAACAAACAAAAGGAACTAGAGGTTATTGTAAAACAAGGAGATTATGACATCACAGAACCATAGTGAGATGACTCACATAACTGGAGTGCTGCTATGGCCGCCTATAAACTCTTCAGGTGGGACAGACAAGGAGGGAGAGGAAGTGGAGTAGCCCTCTATGTAAGGGAGTGTTTTGATAGCCTTGAGCTGGAAGATGGTGATGGCAGGGTTGAATGTCTATGGGTTAAAATCCGAGGAGCACAAAATAACGTGCACAAAATAAGCACAAAATAATGCAGATATTGTGGTGGGAGTCTGGTGTAGACCACCCATTCAGGAGGAAGAGGCTGATGAGTTATTTTACAAACAGCTGCAAGAAGCCTCATGATCACTAGTCCTTATTCTTGTGGGAGATTTCAACTTAGTGGATGTCTGCTGGAAGTATAATACAGCAGAAAGGAAACAGTTCCTGGAGTATGGGGGAGACAACTTACTGACACAACTGATAAGTGAACTGTCTAGGGAAGGAGCCCCACTGGACCTGTTGTTTGTGAACAGAGAAAAACTTGTGGGAGATGTGATGGTTGGAGGGTGCCTGGGGCATAGTGATTATGAGATTATAGAATTCTCAGTTCTAGGACAAGTTGGCCGGGGGGCGTGCAGGGAGGAGAGGGCAGTAGAATGGCCACCTTGGACTTCTGTCATAATTTTTTACTTTATTAGTGTGTATGAAAGTGTATACACCTCACCCAAAACAGGAGAAAAGCAGCTGGACAGATATATATACTGTATTCAATTTACAGCCTCATTTACAAGGGTAAAAAAGGTAAATTGTGACAGTAAGAATCAGGCAGGGGAAACAACACGAAGAGATCCATCCTTGTAAATATAATCTCTTGTCTTACCTTGTTTGTTTAAAATAGCTTTACTAAAGTTGTTTTTATACCTTATGATAATCCCTAAAAAGTACCCAAACATATACAAAATTTTATTACCACATATTGGACTGTTGTAATGCTTCTATCAGTATTATAGATTCATTTTGTAGTTACTTTCTAAACCAAAATTGTCTCTCAAGTGCCCTAAGTAAATCTGACAAAAAAAGTTATGGGATTTTTTGGGGGGAAGTAATATCAGGTAATATAAAATTTATCGTGCTTGTAATAAACACATCTTTCCAAATATTTCTTTTGCCTGGTTATGTTCTTACAGAACTAAAAATTTCTTCGTGAAAAACAACACTAAGTGTGTGATCTAGCTTTGTGCACAACCAGATCACATAGATTCTTCTATTTGTCTGCCTATATACAATAACCAAGAAGTATTAAAAACAGTAGCAGTGTGATCTAGCTTTGTGCACAACCAGATCACATAGATTCTTCTATTTGTCTGCCTATATACAATAACCAAGAAGTATTAAAAACAGTAGCAGTTTGTAATGACTACTGCATAGTTGTAGTCAAATACAGCACAGTATTTTCTCAGTGTCTATGAAGCAAAATCACTTTAGCTTACTTTATCTATCTATCTATATATAGAGATATATAAATTGCAACTGCCAATACACAAGGACCACAGTTCTTCTGGTCCGCTTAACCATGCTGCATTGTTTAACCATGTTGCAGTGATGTTTCTCTGCTATTCTAAAGAACATGCTTCTTTTTTGACATTGTTTATAATAACTAGGAATGAAAATGTTTTATGAACACAGAAATGGATGCTTTATTTAAAAGGTTTGCAAATTTTCTTTCTTCAAATCAAAACTGTTGTGCTTTTCAAAATATTTTTAATGAAACGTCACAGCTCTCACGCTGGGATACACTTGAAAACTGATTGCAGTAAATCAGAAAATTAATATTAAAATCTAAATCATGAGTTATATTACTCTCACGTCTTTCATCAATATATTTTTACAATGTGTCATGCAAGTACATCACTGGAAAAATAAGTAAGGAAAATGCACCTGCAGTTCATGGGACCTGAAAGGCTCTCAAAATCAGAGATAATTTCAGTTGATTATTTAATGCTGAGTTATTCGAAACAACTTATTTGTTCTCAAATGTCCAATCATATACTAAAAAATAATAATGGGGGAATAATATGAAATGTTTGAATTAATCAGTGCAGAACATGTACTGTAATTATATGAAGGAAGTATTTAAACTTAATGAATGATCATAATAATTGAACATTGCCAGGAAGTAGTCACCTTTTATGTAGAAAAAACTGAAACTCTGAGAAGTCTCTGAAATATAATGAAAGCCTCCAGCCTCACAGTAAAATCTGAACACAAGAAGATCTATACACAGGCTTAATATTTATGAGCTTTTTCAGAGATAGGTTATTTTCTGCAGAAAACTGACATCTGTAATAAGAAACAAACTACACAGGTTATTTTTTCATAATTTAAAACAGGAATTATTGCCACAGACAAAAGAATAAAAACTAAAATAGCATTAATCTCAGTGTTGTTCTTGGAACTTAAAGGGAAAAGTGCCAAACTGAAACATACACTATCTGTAAATACAAAAAAAATGTCATAATTCTGCAAGAAAATGCACAGGAAATCTGCCCTTTAACTCAACAAAAAATGTCATGATATTTGCAGGTTGGAGAAAATAACCTTTTTGACAAGAGCTATTTGACACATTGCTAAAACATACAGTTTTAATGTTGCTTGCAATGCCATTTCAGTCTCAAGCCATTATTAAACTATGGACTGTGTAAGCAAAAACACTGACTTTCTGGGAACAGTAATTCAGTGGTGACAATGATGGCACAAACAGCACAATCACACTTACCTTCAGACTGACAGTCACCTGGTACTAGCCTTTAAAGGATTCATCTGTCTTCTAAAATCTTCAGTGCAAATCTTTTATCCTTATGCAACATGAAATAAATCTTTAAGAAAAATTCCTGTGGCCTGAAATAAGTTTTCATGAGAAAATTGTCAGTGTTTGGAGAAGAGTTATACCTCTAGTGTGGTAAAAACGGAGGGACTATAAGACCTTTTACAGTTAAAACCATGGATGAAATACCCCTATGGATAGCTGTTCTATACCTATCTCTAAGGTTTCCTACTATTTCAATCCAAAATTAGTTCTATGTTGGCAGAAACCATTCTCTCCTGCTTACAAATGCTGCTTTTATGTGACGCAACATTCATTAGATTTGGCTTAAATCTGAAAAGGAGTTGCTTTCACTAACTATAAAATACTTAGGCTACTCATACATGTGAGAAATAGAGAAGTATTAGACTTGAAGAAAGATCAAGACAAGAAAAAAAGATTATGCCCTGCTCTTAGGACAGGATTGTACTTGTGCCACTCCTGAAATATGTTTAGCCAATTTGTTTTCAAAAAGTGCCACATCTGGACGCTCCACGACCTCTCTCTGTCTTCATTCTACTGCTTCACTGCTCCCCACCATCAGAAAAATATCTCCCATCACCAAAATATTTGTCCATTACATCCTTCTGTAGTCACCAAGAATATGCAGATCATTCTCCATTTCCAGAAACTTTTTATAAACTTGAACATCATAAGTATATCCTCTTCTCTTTCACAAACACACGTGTATATATGTGTGTGTGTTAGTATAGATAAATATATACTATTCATTCCTCTTTCCTCACAGACCTAATTTTTTCTATCTTTGATCATTCTTGTTATTGTCCATCAGAATTTTTCTGTTTCATGTCTTTCTTGACCTGGAATGCCAAGAATTACAGAGATTCCTATTGATGGAGTCTTACAGCTCCCAAGCATCACTTAAGTATTATTCACATAATTTTTTGCCATTACTTCTGCTTATACAATCTGTGTGAAAGTGGTGACACAACATTGAATCCTGTTTTATTTTGTGATCCATTTCAACACTTTTCTGAAGACCTGTTTAAATGACATATTATTTCCCTGTATTCATGTAACTAATTATTATACTTATGCTACCCTGCAATTATGTTTATTGACTAGCTTCATTCTCATCTCTGGATAATTTATTCATGAGTATTGAAATCTTGGGCTTTTTTTTCCTGTATCTGTAGGCCTCCACAATTTTTTGCTGGAAGTACATTTTATTTGCATACTTAATGCTGTGTCCCATGCTACAACTGTATATTGAACAGGACTAGATCCAAGACAGATACTACAGAACTCTGTTCAACACAACCTTCTTTTCTGAATCTGTGAAGATAAAATGTTCCAGTCCTTTACTTGAGAACAGGAAGACTTAAAAAGAGAATCCATACTTACCAGCTGAGAGGTCTACCTCATAGAATCTGACATATGGAAAGAGTGAGGGAAATTTTACTTTGGGGACAATTTCTTCCCAAAAAGACACTGCAAATTAAAGGATTTAGCAAGGCTACATCACAGCTACCTACAAGCTTCACTGAAATGCCAGATATGGTTAACATAGTTCGTCATAACCATACTGAATGCCATTCTCCCTCAAACAAATAAATCATAAATCACTCCCCTGTCATTGCACATTCTAACTGCCGACAGGCTCCAAAAGCAAAATTCTTTCCATGTCCAGTCTGGTTTTTGGTTGGCAGTCAGGGAGCAAGAGCCGCAGTGCGTGAGTCTAGCTGTAGTCACATTACATCATGGTGTCATACCCGCAACAGTAGCAGAGACACAGCCTGACCACTTGTAAAAGAAAGAGTGGGATTCAGACTTAGTGGCCCCGAACAAGGGTCCAGAGACATCTCCAGACATAGTATTATGTGAGTGTGCAGCAGGTGTAAAATGATTTCAAATCAAAATGACAGTGTTGTGTTCTTAATGATTCACATGTATGGCAGCTCTGCCCTGGTAATATGCTGGGAATATGTGGTGACTTGACCTTGGCTGGAGGCCAGATGCCCACCAAAGCCACTCTATCACTCCCTTCCTCAGCTGGACAGGTGAGAGAAGTTGTAATGAAAGGCTCATGAGTGAAGGTAAGGACAGGGAGATCATTCACCAATTACCATCACGGGCAAAACAGATTCAACTTGTGGAAAGCAGCTTACTTTATTACAAATGAAATCAGAGTCAAGCAATGAGAAATAAAATAGACCCTTAAAACACCATCCCCACCCCTCCCTTCTTCCCAGGCTCAACTTCCCTCCCCATTTCTTTCCATCCTTCCCCAGTAGCAAAGGGAGATGGGGAATGGGGTCAGTTCATCACAAGTTGTCTGCTGTTTCTTCCACTTCAGGAGGGGACACACCTCACACTCTTCTGCTTGAATGTGGGTCCTACTACAGGGTGTAGTCTTCCACCAACTTTTCCAATGTTGAGTCCTTCCCATAGGCTTCAGTTCTTCACCAATTGCCCCAGCATAGGTCCCTTCCACAGAGTGCAGACCTTCAGGATACAGCTGCTCCCGGGTGGTCCCCTACAGGGTCACAAGTCCTGCCAGCAAACCAGCTCCAGCATAGACTCTACTCCCCATGGGGTCACAAGTCTTGCCAGGAGCCTGTTAGGTACAGGCTTCTTACAGGATCACAGCCTCTTTCATGTGTCTCCACCTGCTCCAGCATGGGGATTCTACCTCCATTGACTGCAGGTGGATATCTGCTCCACCATTAACCTCCATGGGTTGCAGGAAGACAGCCTGCCTCACTTTGGTCTTCATCATGGGCTGCAGGGGAATCTCTCTTCTGGCACCTGGAGCAGAATTTCTCTCCTCTTCCTCCATCTTCACTGACCTTGGTGTCTGCAAGGTTGTTCTTGCATATTCTCAATCCTCTCTCCAGCTGCAGTTGTACAGGGTTGGGGTTTTTTTCCATTTCCTTAAATATATTATTCCAGAGGTGCTACCACAATTGCTGATGGGCTTGGCTTTGTCCAGTGGTGGACCTGTCTTGGAGCCAGCTGGCATTGGCTCTGTTGAACATAAAGGAAACTTCTAACATATTCTCACAGAGGCCACCCATGTAGCCCCCCATTACCAAAACCTTACCATGCTTCCTGTTAGAGCATAATATAATTATATACAGAGAATATCTTTGGGGTAGAAAAGAAAATTATACATTCATCTGGCAGGCAGTGATGATGTAGATGGACATGGAAGGAAAAGAAGTGGTTGGCTCTAAACAGAAGCATGGTAGGTACAAGAAGTGCAGCCAAGAGTCAGATATGTCTGTGCAGGGTAGAAAAGCAAAAGCAACCAGTGGGAGCATCAAACTTTTGTCATGTCAGAGCATAACAATTTAGAAATTCTGGATATTTCAGAGAGTCATATTGTTACAATTTTCCTATGAAACTCACCACTATATCAACATTAGTAGAAAAGGAAACAGTATTTTTGAGATTAGATGTGATTTTCAGTGCAGCGATTTATCACAAACAAGAAACCCCACTTCAGGAGCACCCTGACAGTTGAAGGTACAGAGAGACTGTACCATAGTAGAAACTCCTGAATATATCAGAAATAATCACAGGGTGTTTTGCTAACTGAATATTAATTTTTCCTTATTAACACTGGTCTTGACTGGAGCAAACCAATATATTCTGCAATGTTCATGGGAGTGGAGGAGTAATCACACACTATAAATTTCATCTTCTGGAGTTTATCAGTAGATTAAATACATTAAATATATTGCTACTGACTAGAAATTCCAGGATTCAGGTTAATGACAGCTCCTGAGAATTTAGCAGTCACTAGTATAAGTCTAATGAAAAAACAGCATGCTACCTTTGATGATTACAAGGGTTCAAAAACTCAGACCTCATTTGAAGCCCCAGCATAAACCTGAGAAGGTCTGATACAACCTCACAGAAAACAGTGCTACAATTCCAAAATTTTATGAAGCCTGCTTTGTTGCTCCAGAGGTCATATTGTAGCTTCATATATTCTGTTATGAATATTAAATCATATATAAGAACTCACTCGTTAAAAATTAATAGCAGACTATGGTCCCTAAGAATCGATAACATTTTTAAGACTAGGTTCTATACTAAAATGATTCTTAATATCAGATTTCCTCAACTGAGATACAGAGTAATCTTAACTACATTTCCTTACCCTCTCAAGATTGTGGGGGAGGGAAGACAAAAATAATATATTTCCACAAACAATTAAACCATTTCGTTTTAATGTTGTCCAAAGTGACTTTCTTTCTCTATTTTTATTTAAAAACATATTCTTGGACAATATAAACACAGATACTTGCACAGCACTTCTGTCACTGCTTCTCTCAAGGTTAATTTTTGGTCTGCACTACTTTTTTGCTTAAGAAAAAGAGGATAGGAAGGGAGAAATTATATGCATAAACAATATAGAACTCATTCGAATGAAAAAAAATAAAATCATCAAGTCAGAAAACAGTAATTGTAGGCAATTAACTGAAAAGAGGAATTTAGGTTCCTAGAGCTGGTACAAAGGCTCAGAAAGTCAGACCCTGGTACACAGTTGTGTCAAACTTCCTTAAAGAAATATTTCTATTTTATTATTTTTTCATTAATTTTCTTTCTATTAGAATCTAGTAGCTGGTATAATGCTGTATTTTTAATTTACTAGGAGAGTAATGTTGCTAATACACTCATGTTTTTAGTTGTCACTAGGTAGTTGTAGTGCCTGCACTAACTCAAGGACTTTTCAGCTCCTCACGCCCTGTCAGGTGCATGAGAAGCTGGGAGAGCACAGCCAGAACAATTGATCCAGCCTACCCTATGATGTCATGCTCTGGCTGTATCTGGGGAAGCCAGCTATGAGGCAGATTGGCTGCTCAGAAACAGACTGGATATCAGGTTGTGACATTTTTTTTTTTCCCTTCTGCATTTGGTGGTCAATTGCGTTTGTGCATGACATTAGTAGTAGTAGTATCACAAAATCACAAAATCACAGAATGATATGGGTTGGAAGGGACCTCTGGAGGTAAGATTGTTATTTTATTAATCTGTCTTTATCTCAAATCACAAGGTGTGGGTTTTTTTTCCATTTTCCTCCCCATTCCCTCAAATGGAAGGGAAGGTGCGAACACGTGGCTGTGTGGTGCTTAGCTGACAGCTGGGGCAAAACCATGACATACCAATCTCCACATGTGTGACAGCTTAACTTGCTTGCATATCTTAAAATGTCTCGCTCTGTAGCGCTGCAAAGAGAAATCCCTGCCCTCAGTGACATTGGTGAGCAGCTACCTATCATACAGTGAATTTTTTCAGTAAAATTTCACTTCCTCTAGTCCTTTGAATTTTCTCTTCCATCACTCTCTCCCTACTGGTTTAGAAAGAACCTAGGGCAATAACCAGTAGTCACCTTTGCTTCCTTTTGTGTGTACCTTTCAAAAGAAAACTAAAATATAGTATTCAAAAGAAAAAGAAACTTTGTGAACTCCAGGCTCCACTGTCCTTCAGCAGTAATTCTAAGTTCTATATTAACCGAATTTCCAGTGACTGGAGTGGGAGCTTAGACATATAGCCCACAGGTAGACTCAGTCTTCTCATAGTAGCTCTGTATAAGAAACCACCTTCAAGAGTCATGCAATAGCAAATACTTTCCCAGGACTTTCAGTGTCTGGTAACAGCTGCATTATTTTTTCCACCAGATGCGTTTTCAAGGCATTCCAAAATTCCAAGCTCTAAACTACAAAGACAAACACAACAATAAATTTCTTTCCAGTAACTTATTTTTTACTTTAAAGTGTTCTCTGTTTTCATTCATCTGGTAAACTTCTGAGTCAAGTGATACATCAAGAAAGTTTCTCCCAAACTGTGATCCATGTATTTTTTTTTTTTTTAAGAACACTATATAAAAAAATCCTTAATTACCAATAAAAAATGCTCCCTCCATTTATTCTGTCTACTCCAGCCAACCCTAGAAGATGAACATTCATGAACACTATGTCATGTATTTCTTTGGGTTTTTTACTTTTTTTTTTTTTTAAATAATCTGATTTTAATGCATAGCATCACTAAATCCATTAATTTTAGTTAGGAAAATATTTATTGGTGCTATTATTGAAAATTTTGGTTTACATTGCATGGCCCAACTACTGATATTATAAAAAAAGGCCTTCATGAATACCTTGCATATAGCAATTCTTCTGAGAATTGTAAAATTCAGTGGAGCATGAATTAAGTATACAAACATGAAAGTTTAACTTCAGGAGGTTTCAACTCCAAGACTACTTATTATTCAAGTGTATTAGCTCACAAATGAGATACAATTTATTTTCTAATTAATAAAAATTGTAAAAATCCCCACTCAAAACTATTATGGTATACAAAGTAACAGTTTCTAAGTTAAAATCTGTGCACTTTTTATAACATACATTGTTTTTTGAAAAATCCAACAACCCACAACACAAACCCATTAAAATAAAAAGCACACACACACACACAAAATCAGTAGTTGTACTGCTTTTTAATCCATTGTGTGAAATAAAGTAGTAAATATTTCTGATTTTGATACAGATTGTCATTTTTTTTCTTCATAGTGGAAGTTTTTCTGGTACATCAGCATCAACATTTCCCAGAAGTGATTAGGCCTCTTAATCTCTTTAGGAGTGCATTCTAATTGCTTTAATGAACAATATTTGTTGTGTCTTTGATACTGGCTGATACTCAAAGACAAATACAGAGTGGATGTGTGTTGATTTATTTGTGTATTTCTTGTGCTAATTTTGTGAACATTTCTTTTATTTCAAGGAAATAGGGATGTTAAGAACTTCAAATGGTTTGGTGTTAACTCTCATTAAAAAATCTTCACAATAATAGACAAAATAATTAAAGGTTTCAACTTAAAGTCTAATCTACTTACACAAGATTCCTACAGATTTGGCCACAAATTTTCATAGAGCTTCACTCAATATCACAGACATTTATTGGCTTGTCTCTCATGCAATTGCCCTGCTAACCAGTGCATGGCAGAAAATAAGGGATCTCTGATTGGGCAAAAAATTTAATAAAACATCAAATAATCACAAATGGATATAGTCAGAAGAAATACCAACCTCTAAGCAGGAACAAAAGACATTAATAGCTGAAAAAACTACTTTGTTGGGCCCAAAATCTTATTATGGCCCAAAAGATAACACACCTTGTATATTGAGCCAAGTGTTTAGCATTTGACTAATTAAGTTTTTCACAGGCTGAATTGTTATTGTTTGTCCACTGACAATGATGGTAGCACAGTTCAAAATATCTAATTATTTAAAAAACAAACCTTAATTGTACTGTGGTCATATCATTATACATAAACCTCATACCCACCCCTTTTGTTGTACCCACTTTTCCAATGCCCTTCTATACCCCATTGAAGAAGTTAGTGTACCTGAAGAAGGGGCTGCAATGTAGTATCAGCATTTATAGTTCCCTGCTGAACTGAATATAATATCTATGACTTGGGTCCAATTGGTATTATATTCTTTGGTTTTAATGAGCCTGTTCAGTCACTCTTTCTTTTCTTAGTGATCCATGTGTTAGTTACAAAATGAATGCTTAGTTTCTTAGACCTTTATATATGGTTAAACAGTATCACAGAATCACAGAATGTTAGGAGTTGGAAGGGACCTTGAAAGATCATCTAGTCCAACCCCCCTTCCAGAGCAGGATCACCTAGACTATTAAAGTGCAGAACAGGTATTATTAACCTGTAGCAAAGTGTCATTGAAGAACCAGAGCTAAGCTGACCTCTTTGAAGACTAGGAATTCTTACAGTCATAGCTGTTTGACTTACAATTCAGATTTACTGGCGTTAACATTTATCTGAAAGATTTTTCAAATTCAGCAATTTTGGATAAAGGAAAAGAGGGAAGAAGAATAATGAAGAAACTGTCTCTGGTAGCTGACTGTGGTGAAACTTCAGAGATGAGAAAGTTTTGAATCCCTACTCAGCATCCTCTATAACAGCAGTGTAAACCCAGGTCTGGATTTCCTCAATTGATGCCATGAGACCTGACCAGTTTGAGAACATTGCTTCTCTATTCTCATCCATAAAATATTGGGACAATATTTGGTTCTACTTCAAATTTGATTAAAATTTGATTAGTGACAGACCTAATTGCATAAAAAGTATCCCACCACAAGAAAAAAAATGTGCTATTGCAAATTAAACATTAATAATGTTTTGAAAAGGTACTTCTAAAGTGGGTTGTTTTTTAAGGTGATATTGAAAATGCAAATAACTGAAGTAATCATAACAATCTAAAAGTGATGAAATTTAGGAAATTTATCACAGCTCAAGTAATCAGGTTCCACATTATATTCCTGTACTTCTCCTTTCCCAGAATTGCCATATGAAACATTTCTATTAAATTCCATTGCCATAATGAAACATTTCTATTAAAGTTTTACAATGAAATTACTATCATTGATCGCCCTGATATAAAAGCAGAAGTAAAACCACACTTTTAGAGTTTAATGCCACTGTCTGCCCTTTTTTTGAATAAGTATTAAAACAACACTAGCATATAACTCATTTTCAGAAAGAATACTTTATTTCTTTTATAATATTTCCTTTATATTGTCCTTTTCTGTGGGAGAATAAGGTTTTTCCTTATCTGGAAGAGCAGTGTTCCAACATTCATTATTAAGAAAAAAGAGTTTAGTAGTAAATTCTGATACAAAATTAAAGAAAATATTAATTCCTACAAGTAATTGCATAACTTTAAAAGTACTGGATTTTAAGAATGATTTTAACATTACTTCAAAACCAGTTCTGTTTATTCTAGTGATAAGTTTGCATTCAGTAACTTCACTAGGTTATAACAGTATAATCTGATGATAAAACTAAATAATTAATACTTTCTGCTTTCTGCTTAAGGTGGAATGTTTTTTTCTGCTGCAAAAAA
Organism: Zapornia atra; assembly: GCA_013400835.1. Classification (NCBI taxonomy): domain Eukaryota; kingdom Metazoa; phylum Chordata; class Aves; order Gruiformes; family Rallidae; genus Zapornia; species Zapornia atra. Next base: position 27,350 of record VZTU01018020.1, read on the forward strand.
TGCTCAGGTAGCTGAAAAAATAAACCTGATTTAATCTTGATTACAGAAAATGCAAATTGTGCACATTCCTTTTTATGTGAAACCATTTAATATACCTTTGTCTACTACAGTGATTGTTAACAGGGAATGTTAACTGTTCTTGGAAGGCAAGAATTTGATTAGCTGGTATTACAACACAGAAAATTAGTAGAAAATAGAGAATATTAAAGTGATGCTTCTACAGGGATGAAACTCCAATGAAAAAGTTTTTTAACTATTCCACCATAGTAGAATCACAATAAAATGTAAAAGAATATGGATACTTCTGTATCTTTATTTAGGTATTGCTACTACTTTTCAGCCCATCTTTCAACATATTTGCCACATTTACAGAGCATAAAAAAAGCAGTGATTTCAGACACCGTTTGTGAAAGCATACTGTCTGTGTCTTGTGTATTTATAGACATATTAATATATTTATGAAATTAAATGTCATGGAATCAGAATGATAAAATCACAGAATGGTTTGGGTTAGAAGGGACCTCAAAGATCAATAGTTGCAAGCCCCCTGCCATAGACAGGGACACCAATCACTGGAACAGCCCATCCAACGTGGCTGGCCTTGAGCACTGACAGGGAGGGCACATCCACAGCTTCCCTGGGCAACGTGTGCCAGTGCCTCACCACCCTCAGAATGACGAATTTCTTTATGATATCTAATCTGTATCTAACCTTCTTCAGCTTAAAGCCATTACACCTTGTCCTTTCACTACACGACCTTGTAAACCATCCCTTTCCATCTCCCCTGTAGGGCCCCTTCAGGTGCTAGAAGGCTGCTACAAGTTCTTTCTAGAGTTATCAAATGTATGACTCACAATCAAGATATTAAAAAAGTCACTGATCATTGGGGATATCTGAAATGAAACTTTCTCCAAAGAAAAGCACTTTTCACCCATTAGTCTTTATCACTGTTACTTTATTTGTCATTTGTTTGAATTCTTGGTTTTGTTACTAAGAGAAAAAAAAAAAAAGAAAAAACATGAAACAATTATATTTTTTAAAAATCCCAATCACAATAAAAGGTTTTTTGTTAAGAAACATAGATTCTCTTTGATCTTTTAACCTCATTTCTCAGAAGGTGAAAGAGATCTCAAGGTCTCTGCTTTCCTGATTGGTGGGAGGGAGCACAGAAACCCAGTGTTATAGAATGAATACATAGTAATAATCAGAGAAGCACAGCCTGTCCTAGAAAAAAACTAACAGTCCCCACAAAACAAATACAGCAGACGAGCTACACCGGTAATTAACATGCACTCCTAGGCGGAATGTAAAAAGAGCTCATTTAATCAATCTACACCACAAAGTCAAAATGATATGCTAGCTTAGAAGAAACACCAAAGGAAACAACAGTAATAGATTTATTATATTGTCCATTGAAAAATATATAATTATTGTTATTATTAATAATAACTATTCACCAGCTATATGGATTCTTACATTTACATCAAAGATAATGCATTCCAAGCATGTATATTCACTACTGCATTTCTTTTTCACTCAAATCCATAGATAAGATGTTTATGTTCATTCTCCCCACAACACCCTTTCTTTATTGCCATCTATAGTGCAGAAAAGTAACCAGATCTCTTGAACGGTTCAGCGAAAAAAGCTAGTAATATCAAGAATAAGAGAAAACACACGACCCTAAAGTAGATTGTCACTTTTTAAAGGGTCTTTGATGAATTACAAAGGCAAAGGAGGTGTCACTCTAAACCACTATGCATCTGAACACAGGCAGTCAGAATGCTGATCTGGGGTTCTATTGTTGTGGAGAACAGATACTGTTGAGCTGCTCAATTATATTGAAAAAAATGTACTTACACATGAGCATGTTCATTCAGCTTTTCAAACATGAATTTTTGACAAAATGGACTTTCCAAACAGGTTGGTTGATATAGACACAAAACTGCATTTCAAATATTGTCTTCAGGAGAACACAGTACTCCACAACATCTTTCTCTCTAAGTTGGAGAGATATAGATTTGATGGTCTGACTGCTCAGTGGATAATGAATTGGCTGGATGGTTTCATCCAGGGGCTGGTGATCAATGGCTCCAAGTCCAGATGGAAGACAGTGACAAGCAGTGTTCCTCAAGGGTCTGTGCTGGGACCTGTGCTGTTTAATATCTTCATTAATGATGTTGGCAGTGTTATTGAGTGCACCCTCAGCAAATTTGCTGATGACACCAACCTGAGTGGTGAAGTTAATGTGCTGGAGGGACAGGATGGCATCCAGAGGGATCTGGACAGTCTGAGAAGTGGTCCCAGGTAAACTTCATGACATTCAACAAAGCCAAATGCAGGATCTTGCACCTGGGTTGGTACAATCCCCTGTTATCCGTACAGGTTAGGAGATCATGTGCTTGAAGGAAACCCTAAGGAAAAGGACTTGGGAATACTTGTGGATGAGAAGCTGGACATAAGCCACCAGTGTGCATCTGCACCACAGAAGACAAACCGCATCCTGGGCTGCATCAAAAGTGTGGCCAGCAGATCGAGAGAGGTGATTCTGCCCCTCTGCTCTGCTCTGGTGAGACCTCACCTGGAATATTGTGTCCAGCTTTGGAACCATCAATACAAAAAGGACATGGACCTGTTGGAGCGCATCCTGAGAAGGGCCACAAAAATGATCAAAGGGCTGTAGCACTTCTCCTATGAAGATGGGCTGAGAGAGTTGGGCTTGTTCAGCTTCGAGAAGACTCTGGGGGCACCTTAAAGCAGCCTTCTAGTACCTGAAAGGTGCCTCTAAGAAAGCTGGAGAAAAACTCAAAAAGGAGAGATTTAGGTTGAATATTAGGACAAAATTCTTCAATATGAGGGTGACAAACCACTAGAACAGGTTGCCCAGAGAGGTAGTGGAGGCCCCATCCCTGGAGATATTCAAGGTCAGGCTTGAAGGTACTCTGAGCAACCTGATCTAGCGAAGATGTCCCTGCTTACTGCAGGGGGGTCGGACTAGATGACTTCCAAAGGCCCTTCCCAACCTTACACATTCTGTGATTCTATGTTTATAGCAGTTCCAAGATGTCTAACAGAAGCTAAATATGTTCAGAAAATTGATCCTGATATGTTAAGGCTTTATGGATTCAATGCAAGAACAAAAGATCAGTGTAGTGACGAACTCATGCCTACATACAAAGCAGATCAAGTAATACGTTTCCCAGCTGACACTGTCCTGAAAGTGACTAATTGCAGTACAACCAGATATTAAAAACTGCATCTTACAAACCCAGCTCCTTCTATAACTGCTCCTTCTCCCCGGATCTATTGGGCATTAGCATTATTCAGTGATCCTTTCCCTTCCACACACCTTAAGTCTTAAATTGGAATTTACATTCCTGCTGCAACTGCCAGAATTAATATAGTTAATTTGGAAGCACACGCCTCCTTCTTGACACTCCTGTATATTATAAAAGACCACAAATATTTTGTGTATGTACCAGTCTTAAACAAACGAACAACCAAAACAACACCCCATCGCACTTTAATATCAAAAATCTGGGTGCTTAAAATTAGCTTAATTTGTTAGATATGTGGATCTTGTGAAGCTATGGAGATCAGCTATTTCTATATGCAACAGATAAAGATGGGCAGCAACATGACTAAACAGTAACATATGCAGTAATACAATGCATAAACTGTGTTGTCTCTATTTTTAGTTACAGGACTGTAAATTAATAGATTAATTTAAAGCAGTGTAAACCAAATCCAGTTTCACACCAATTTCCAATAAGAACTGGGGAAAAAAAGTGTTTATTACCTCATACTTCTTTCTTTAAGGAAAGGTTTTTATTGCCAAATGTTTCCAAAACTAGAAAAGTTACCAAAATGCTATAGATACTTTTTTTTTCCTTCTGACCTGCCACCCACAAAGAAAGAGTAAGATTTAATATTTTATATATACAGTAAAATTTCCACTCTAGTAGGGCAGGAAACATAATTACGAAGACATATTTTAATATTTAATTTAAGCTGAAAGTAAACATCAGAATATAATGAAGTTACCTGGAAAACACCATGACCCAACAGCCACTCTATTGGCTCAGACATACACTACCTTGTCAAAGAGAAACTCCATAGGCTTCTCCATCCATCCTTCTTCTTGTCTCAGACCAACCCAACAAAAATTCAGTGGAGCTGATCCAGAACATAACGAAACCTCAAAAAAACTTCAATGTGTAAACATGTTGGATACACCCCTTGGCAACTAAACTAGCGGCCTCTCACACACTGACTGCTGAGCGTTTTCTGTTAAACTGACGATATACTCTCACAACTACCATGCCTTGTCTTTCCCTTCTGCTGGTAGGAGACAACACATTTTCTGAATTCAAGATAGTTTTGAAGGTGTATCCAACAACTGATACACACCCTTCATAAGTCTATAAAAGTGCTTTCTTGTTAAAAATTACTGTTATCCTTTCCTTAGCCAGAAGCTTTGATCAGAAGTTTACTGAAACAGACTGAATTTAATGCAAAACTATTTTGAGCAGACACTGTTCTCTTTGTTTTCCTAATACCATGGCACATCAATAAAGTGAAAGAAAGGACAGAGAATGTCACATTAAAAAAACCTTAACACTGAAACAAGAGTGTATTTCACATGGTAAAGGGATATGGGTGGGAGGCATGAAAAATCAGTTAATAGTAAGCATATCATCTGTATTTGGCCCTGAAGAGAACACAGACATACAGGTTTTAGTATTCCTTAGATAAGAAGATGAAAATTCTTTTTCAATGCATTCTTCTAATGTACATGGTCATATGTGATGCAGCTGTCATACACCATACTCTCTACACAATTTAAAGTGCAATCATACTGCTGTATTCTGCTAGTTTACTGCAGTAGGTAGACATCTCAGAAGACTAGACACGCTTTTTTTCCCAAAAAGGGTGCTGGCCACTGATATCTTTGCCAAAAAATCTTTTATTCCAGTACACTATAGTTCCAACTATCTATAGCAAATCAGATATAAACAAATAAGATACTTCTAAAAACCATCACAGAATCTCAGTCGTAAGGGAAAATTTACAGTCCCAAAAAGATTGCTAATCATGTTTGCTTACATTATTTATCAAATTTTCCTGGGAATTCTGGGATGCTAAGCAAAGAAATAAGAGGGACAAAAAAGCTATTTGGTTAGAGTAAAGAAATGGATGATATAAAAAAGGAAAAAAAAATCCACAACCCTATAAATAAAAATTGAATTTTTGCTAAGAATGTTCTCTTTTCGGTATAGAGAAATTTAATAATGGACAATCTTAGCTCACTATTGATCGAGGGATGTTGTCTCTCTTCAAAATAAAGTTTAATAGATAAGATTCTCCCTCCAGCTACCTTACCACTTCAGGAGGAAAAGAGGAAAATAAGTATTTTTTAAGTCTTGTAACACTTCAAGTTATAATTTAAGCACATTTTTTCGGCTTTATTTCTTGAAAGGGAACAATACCACCAACTGATCAGAACAACATCAGAAAGATATCTTTAGCACATACTATACCTCATCCCTGCTTTTATAATTTAAACTGCAAGTTAAAGAATACTAAAAATTACTGCTTAGAATTTGCAACGCTTTACAGACACCCCACTTCCCACTTGTAAGATTTATCAAGGACACACAAGTCTTAAGACATAGAACATGGCAGACTGACAGAGTTTCCTCCTGAAGAACTACTGAAACAGAGCTGGGATGTTGCTGGATCACTGATTATACATAAAAATCCAGAGATTGTTAAAATGTGTGTATTATTAAATTAAGTAGTAGTTGAATACAGTGTATTCATGCCTCCCAGAATTATAGCTTTTGTAACTGCAAACTATGACTACTATAAAGACAATTCTGGGAAAGGAATAGTATTTTTTGTAGACATAACACTAGTAGGCTTGCCAACTGACATCACTTTCTTCATAGTGAAAAAATCAATTTTATAAATTTTATAAATTTTACCTTCTTTTGAGGAAAGAAATTAACTGTGTCCATATTATATATCAGGGTTACAGGACAAGGGGCCTTCCAGAGTTCTATAGGTAACATCATAGTACAAACAATTTTCTGCTTTCATTAGCCAAGAAAAGCCTCAGAATTAGCCTTTATTGTTGTAAAGTGTATGCTAAACAAAGTTTCTAAGGTGACTTCATATATTTTTCTCAGATAAAAAGTAGTACTAGAAAAATATCCTAATTTAAATACCTACAGCATTTCAGGCTGAAAAATAAACAGCAGCTTTCAGGCATTAAAAGCATGATTATGGTTGGATATCATCTGAGTAACACCACGTGCAAGAAATGCAGAAGGATACAATTACATATAAGAAAATTCAGGAAAAAAAAGAACAGGAAATAATGCATAAACTATTATTATAGTGCTTTCTAATTTTTTTTTGCTTTTAGTAATTAAAAAAAAAAAGGAACCCCTGCATCTTTTTCACTTTATTGTTTCACCTGTGGTTAATGTGAACAGTGTGGATCTTAACAGTATTATTACTGAGCTCTGCTGGAGGTTTGCTGATGGATTATGATGGGCACTATGAAAACCATCCCAGAGTCCACAATCACTTGGAATAATAGATCTCAAAATAAAATCTTAAAAATCTTTAATCTTTTTCAATTTTTTGTGCTTCATAATAAACCTGTGCAGCACAGATTTTGTAAGTGGCCTTTTCTTTAGGTTAAGAATTTCCAGGAAGAGATTTATTGACAAATAATTCCATTACTAAAATTCATGTTTTAATCTGCTAAAGGAAAATTGCTACATGATGGAATTATGAATTTGTTTGAAGTCATATTCTCCCTTGTAGTTGGATGTAAATTCTGAAGTGATAGCCTTGAAGGCATTCAGTTTCCTCAGAGACAGAGATGTATCTTTGAAATCTTTCTACAGGTAATATTTTATTTTATTTTATATTTTAAAACAAAGATCAAAAACTAGAATTAAATTCTGGAAGCTAAATCACAGGAAAATTGTGAGGAATATTAAGGCAGTTCTAGCCTCGACATCTGAAAATCTACCATAATACATAATAGTTAAAAGAAAAGCACGATTCTTTGACAAGATAATAACTATCCATAAACCTTTTAAAGCTGGTCACATCCGTAGTTTTCATACTGAAATGAATAGAGAAGTGTTTTTAATGATATTTGTAGTATATTACTTATTTTCCTATTTCTTTTTACATGGAAAAAAATCCATAAGTGATTAAAATCAATTTTATCCTAGATATGAAGGGTAAGTACCACAGAAATGTATGTACCTACAATGAGAATTAGACTACATACCCTTTCTTGGGTGGCACAACTACATAATATTAGTTTAGGAATTATATTCAAGAGACAACTATATTAACAATACAATGAGCAGCATCACTGAAAGAAGCTCTGTTTGGGAAACCATATCACATACATTTCTATGCATATTGCCCCGAAGTGCATCCTATATAATAATAATGGTGAAACTAAGCCCTAGAGGTACAAATACATCAGTGTGATGATGACAGTTTTGCTTTGGAGGCAGTTCAGCCAAGTGTTCTTGCCCTTTACTGAATATACAGCTCATGGCTTCTCTTGTCTAGCTCCAATAATAACAAAATTCAAATTCACTTGGGGAGTTTCTCTTTTATGCATATGGACAAGCAGTTATAACTCTGATTAATCACTGGTATTGTAAACAATATTTATCAGAAGCACACATTAAAAAATGTGTAAAATATGTCCAACTTCATAGCTAAATATTATTACATTTTGAAACCTCAGTAGGTCATTTTGAGAAAAGTTATTAAATCTTTCCTAGCTTATCTTAGAGTTATTGAAAGAGTTATATTAATTATTAACAAGATGTATTAAAGAAGACTGTGAAGAAGTGCAGGTAATGATTAATATTGCTGCTCAGATGGCAAGACTAGAGTCCTCTAAGAGTAGGAAGGGTCAGCAGACAAACTATTCTAACTGACTCAAATTTTGTCTGTCTTACAAATTAGCAAATGATGATTCTGCATCTAGCTTAACTGCTGAGGATTGGAGAATTTATAAGAATATGAAAGACAAACTTCCTGTCCTGAAATATACCTCAGAGCATGTTCAAGGTTAAGCAAAGGAAATTTGTTAGATCTCTATTAAAATTCCCTATCTGAAGAGGAAGTGCAGCAATGCCTTGTATTCATGAAGTCATAAAAGATAGTTAATGTGTAAGATATGTCCTAGAAGCCAAGAGAGAGGGAATACATCAATAATCAGACAAAGGTGTGTGCACCACAGCTTGAAGCATGAGTCCCTAACACACCAGCCGTGGTGGTTCCAAAGCAGTGACAATTGTGAAGGCTGTGGCACATCTTGTAATGGTGCTTGGGTGATTGTACAAATGAGGCAAGTGGCCATAAAGGATGAGATATTTACAGTTCTACAGGCCTCCACACAAAGTAAATCGTGTATATTCCACTAGTAAGCATTCCTGAAAATGCTTAGTTGCAAATAATGCCTCAGCATATAGTTAATTTCTACTGCCTATGTCTACTCTAAATAATAAATGGACCATAAGAGGGCAATTAAATATGTTGCTTGCATGTTGTCCACATTCTGATGTACTACAGTCCCTGTCATTCCCTTTCCATCCCAATCCCTGTCTAAGATTGTTAAAGACAGAGATTGGAAACCTGTGGAAGGAAGAAAAGATTCTTGCTTCTCATCCACACAGGAATTTCAGATTCAAGATCACTTTTCCTGTCTCACTAAAAATTTGTCTTAACAAGAAACATTTTATCTCATTTTATTTACAACAGAAAGAGCAGTGAACTGGCAAATGGACTATCTGTGATTAAGAATCCTCTAAAGTATATGTACATCTAGACTCCCACTTGAGACAAGTCGTCTATTTGGTAAACTAGATATGACTGAACTTACGTTGTAGTTTTGTGTGTCAGGGTTTTGTGGGGGGCACTGCAGGGGTGGCTGGTTTCTGTAAGAAGCAGCAAGAAGCTCTCTGCAGGCCCGACAGAGCAAGCACCAGCCAGCTCAAGGCCAGAGTCGCTGCTGGCCAAGGCCATCAGTGATGGTCACAACGCCTCTGGGAATCACATTTAGGAGGAAAAAAATGCAAGCAGTCACTTTTTTCCAGCAGAGAGAGGAGTGGGAAGATGTAAGAAACTGTGCAGACACCAAGGTCTGTGAAGAAGAGGGGTAGGAGGCACCCCAGGCATTGGAGAGAGATATTCCCTTGCAACCCCTGGAGAAGACGATGGCAGACTGGGTGATCCCCCGCAGCCCATGGAAGATGATGGGGAGCAGAGATCCCACCTGCAGCCCGTGGAGAAGCCCCATGCTGTAGCAGGTGGAGACATACAAAAGATGCTGTGATCTGCATTGGAGCAAGCCTCTGTCAGCACTTGCAGCCCATGGAGAGAGAGTGAGAAAGATTGATCCACACCAGTGCAGGTTTGCTGCAGGGGAGGCTTGTGACTCCATGGAGGACCAGGTTGGAGCAGTCTGGGCTTGAGAGACTGAGAGACACTCTATGATTAATGACTGCACCCCTTAGAAGTGACGCATACTGGGCAGCTGGTGAAGAGCTGAATCCCTGGTGGAAAGGACTCACGCTGGAGAAGTTCATGGAGGACTGTCTCCCTTGGGTGGGACCCCATCTGCATCAGGGGAAGGGTGTTAGGAATGTCTCCCTTCCCCCACCCCCATACCCTCTCCCCCGCCAAGAAGGAAAACAACCCATGAGGGACTGAGCTGCTTCTACCCCACTGTGAAAAAACCTTTCTGTTTGGGCTTGATCCCTTCTGAAGTAAAAGACACAAATATAGGTCTTTGTATATTACGTATTGATATAAAACACATGTGAATATTCTTAGATCTTGAATTTTTCTTCTTAGTAAATTTAGGCCAGAATTTTCAGGACTAAATTGTAATTTTGCTTTGTTGATTAGAAAGAAGCAGGTATCTACCAGGCAAGATAGTAATTTTAATGTTCTTCTGTAGTCAATGAATAGAGACAGGGTTCTCAAGGTCTTAACATAGACAAATCATGCTCTAGAACTGTTCCTTTTCTAGTAGCTTTATGAGTTGCTCAGATTATTACTTAGGTACCAAAGTTAAATGTTAAAAATTATAAGTGAATTGTGAAGTTCTTGTCACATCTTTCATTCTTCCAGGTGAATAAATGATGTGTTTACAAATCTGGTTATATATTATTAATTGCAATGTCAAACAGCAATTTACAAACAGTATTTGTTTGGATTTCGTGAACTGTTCAGAGGCTACAAAGTACTTTCCCTCAAAAAGAAAAGCATATCCTTAATCCCTTCTCTTTATTGAAATGCTTCTTCCAAAAATCACAAAATCTTACATTCAGAAAGGCTTAGAAAAATTTCTTAAAAAACTTGGAAATAGTAAAAAATGAAACTTAAACTATTTTAAATGTTAAAATACAATTTGTAGCCAAGCATGAAATCTACAATAAAAATCTAGACAATTTAAGCAAATATGTGACCAAATTAATTGTTCCATGATGGGAAGCAAACAAACCCAAAGTCCAGGCACTGGACAGAATTAAACAGTTCATGCTGTTACTCAGACAGCAAACTCATATATCAGGATACTGGCCTGGCTGAGAAGGAACTCATTGTGATATAAAGGGCCTGGAAGCAGTGACAGGCTATAGAGGAGGAATTTAGAAGCATTGTCCAAGGGTATAGGGGTAGTGTCAGGAAAGCCAAAGCTTATCTAGAGTTAAGACTTCCAAGGGACTTCAGGGCCAACAGGAATCTTCATCCACTGCATCAGTTGAGTGTGGGCTGAGTTGTATAATTTCTTATAAGCATAGGACCAGATAGGCTTCCAAGGGTGCTCTGAGAGCTAGCTGGTGTGCTTGTCTATTCTTGCATCTCTGTAAAGTTATGGAGAACATTATAAATTCCCTTCAGTCCCTGGGAAAGCCATTTATGGATGCATGAATCACAGAATCGTAGGGGTTGGAAGGGACCTCAAGAGATCGAGTCCAACCCCCAAATGAATGAGAAGATTTGGAACAATGAGTGGCAATATACCAGCCTGATCAACCTGACTGCGTCACATGATAAAATTTCTGGATTTATAGATGAAGGGGAGTAGGGAACATAATTTTCCTTAACTTTATCAAGCCTTTGGACAATGTATCCTGCAGTATTCTTGCAGCCAATTTCATACATTACAGTTTGGATATCTGGGCTACCAGACAGGTAAAAATCTAATCAGGTCAGACTATACATGGAGGCTGGCAAAGCAGTGCAGGGGTCTATCCTGGCATGTGTCCCACTCAACTTTGCCAATAACCATTTATGGAGTAGGCTCTTTTCAAGCTTGCAGATTTCACAAAACTGGGAAGACCAGTCAATATACTTGAAGGCAACCCTGCTATTCAGTGGGACCTTAATAGGCTGGAGGAATAGTCCAACAGGAACTTTGTGACACTTAATAACAAATACAATATACCACATTTGAAAAGAACAGCCACTGGCACCAGTACAGGCTAGGGACTGATGACTGACTAAGGAGGAGGAGCTCTGCAGAAAAGATCCTGGGGACCCTAGTAGATGAGAAGAGGAACATAAGCCAGCAGTATGCCCTGGCAAGGAACAAAGCCAACAGTAACCTAGGCTGTATGAGCAGGACAAAAACATCAAATTGACAGATGTGTTATGCTGCCTCTGCTAAGCACTTCTTAGACATCATCTACAATAACTTACTCAGTTTCAGGCCCTACAATGCCAGGAAGACATTGATCAGCTGGAGGAAGTTCATCAGAGAGTTCACCAATACACCAGGGGGCTGTACCACATACCCTGTGAACAGAGGCTGAAGACAATGTGGATTTTTAGACTAGAGAAGAGACAATTTCAGAGAAATGTGATAGCACCTTTCAGCATCTATGAAGAGGTAACTGAGAAGGTGGGGCTGGGCTATTCACAGTGGTGCCTGGTGGGAGGAAGAGGCAATAGGTAAAACTTGAAACAAGGAGGGTCTAGATTAGTGAAAATTGTCTTCAATATGAAGGCAGTTAAGCATTGGAACAGGTTGCCAAGAAAAGTTTCAGTGTGTATGTTAAGAAATCAATTGCTTTATATTTATGAAAGTAAGTTTATAATCTGCTAGAACCTAGTGTTCCCCATTGGAAAGGGAATAAAAACATATTGTTACTACACACATGGATCTTCAGCAGTCAACATACATGCTCCTGCATAAAAAACTGTTTGATAAAGATTATGAGCTAAGTTTGCTTAGCAAAATGCATAGTACATGTTCAATTGAGTATTATATCACTTTCGACTAAACTTCAGATTCTGGTGTACTTAGAAGAGAATCCAGTATTCACTTTACTTAGCGCAGACTAATCTCAAACAGCACTGCAGATTTCCAGCTCACATTCTGAATGTGCACTTGACAAATGGGAAAGGAAAAAATTAAGCAAGAAGAGGAAAAGAAAAAAAAAACAACAAACCCAGCAATGTATGACTACCTCAGTTGAAAAGAAAAATATCCTCTCCATCTCACTTTCCCCAACTTAGCCACATGTTTCAAAGATGTCAAAGAATCTGTAAAAGAATGTGGCTCTGATTCTCTCTCCCTGGTTATTTTTAACTTCTAGGTACTGAAAAATAACTATTTTCTACTGCATTCTATGGAGGGTTTGGGGTTTTTTTCAATTAAATGAAATCTCAGTAAGCTTCCTCTAACCTAGATATAAGTGCTTCAGGTTAATAAAGGCAGAGTTTAGAATTAGGAGTAGCTATATTCCAGGAAGAGATTAAGTACTATATGACCCATAAATATTAATTACAGTGATTTTATCAGTATGGGGTGCTTGTACTAGGAAGGGCAATTCACAGGAAGTAGGAGAGACTTCAGGAACTGAGATGAGCATTTGGATTAACATTAGCACATCAACTCAATGGTACATTTTTTTTCATTAATCTTTGCAATAAATTTGCATTATCAGAAAGAAACTCTTCTACTATCACAAACCAGTGTTTGATGTACCATGCACACCTACACTGCATGTTTTTCTTCACATTAAAGTAATTTCGCAGAATCACAGAATCACAGAATCTTAGGGGTTGGAAGGGACCTCAAGAGATCATCGGGTCCAACCCCCCTGCCAAAGCAGGCTCCCTATCTCATATTACATAGATAGGCGTCCAGACGAGACTTGAATATCTCCAGAGAAGGAGACTCCACCACCTCCCTGGGCAGCCTGTCCCAGGGCTCTGTCACCCTCACTGTGAAAAAGTTCTTCCACATGTTGGTGCGGAACTTCCTATGCCCCAGCTTACAGCCATTGCCCCTTGTCCTGTCCCCACAGACCACTGAAAAGGGGCTGGCCAATTCCCCCTGCATCCCATGTCTAAGATACTTATAAACACTAATTAGGTCCCCCCTAAGTCTTCTTTATTCCAGGCTGAACAGACCCAGCTCACTTAGCCTTTCCTCATAGGGGAGATGTTCCAGACACCTAATCAACTTTGTCGCCCTTCTCTGGACTCTCTCCAGGAGGTCCCTGTCTTTTTTGTACCAGGGAGCCCAGAACTGTACACAGTACTCCAGGTGGGGCCTGACCAAGGCAGAGTAGAGGGGGAGGATCACTTCCTTCGACCTGCTGGACACACTCTTCCTGATGCAAAACATAAACTGTGACATGTATGACTTCAATACAATAATACTAATTGTGACCATGTCTTTGCCCCCATGACTGTTCTACCTTTTACTAAAAAAATCCCTTGAATTAAGAGACTGTGGTGATCTTTTAGACTCATCAGGCAACATAAGGGCTCAAAGAATTTCTTGCAGTTCTTGTTTCCCATAAAAAAACTATAAAAATGGTGTCATGTGTACAAGATGCGTCATGATAATCCAAGACAAAAAAAAGAGCTCTAATTTGTTCTTTTAGCTTTGATTCACTGCTATGCTGATTATCACAGAATTACAAGGTTGGAAAAGACCTTTAAGATCATCATCCATGATGAATCATAAAAACTGTCACTTACATTCCTCCTATAGTCATTCAGAGAAATGTAAAACTCCTGGTTCTTTTTGTGGTTGGTTTTATTTTTTCCTCTCTTTCTTTTTAGTATCCCATGAAAACTGTGAACTCGGGAATATTAAAAAAAATCTTAAAACTAAAAGAACTCTAATTTAAAAACATTTGCTTTAACAACAGGACTTTCCTGGTATTATGCTGGTATGCAGCTCAAATCGAAGGCTTTTCAGAGTTTCAAATTGTACAGCCTTTAAATAGCAAGGAAGGCACGGCTATAATCAGATGTGTCATTGGGAAGGAATCCACTAAATAGAGTAATAAATGTTCTTCTGAAATTTGTAGTTAAGTCCCTTTGACTCACAGCAGAACTGAAACTCTTTTTATATATTAAATTTGTTTCATAAATTTTAACCAAAAGAAAGAAGTTTCCTCTTGATCTGATATTGTCAACACAAACCTACCTGATACTTCAACAGTCTCATTGTTCTATTTTTCAATACAAGAAACTACAATACAGAAAAATAAACATTTTCTCTTACTTTCAGTATCTTATATTGTAATGTTAACATTCTAGAAGAATGCATTAAAAGACCCAAGTCTCTCATCCATAATTTAAAGGATTTATGAGCAGGTGAAAAGTTGAAGGAGAAAAAAGTTTGTGACTTTTAAAGTTTCTCAGTTTTACGTTTATCTCAGCATCTTCAGATGTGCAATCTGAAGTAGAACAGCCTCACAGATGGTGTAACTGTGTTTCTCCAATGCAGGTCCTTAATGCACAACTGATTTCACACTGCTATTTCTTTTCTACACACCTGTGTAGACATCTGGTAATACATATTTCAAAATATATTTTAGAACTAGTACTTGCCTTTAAAGCTAAATGAACTTTATTTCAGTGAGTCATTAATCATTGAGAAAATGCAATTTTGGATAAATCAAATATCCTTTAAAATTATTAGTAGTTTCACTGAAATGAAAATGGTAAAATTTTAAAAAATATCCAAAATATTTTTTCTGACATATTCAGAATTCTTTGCTGTTAGTGATAATGAAGTTAGATGGAATCTAGAAAGGAATGGGGTCGTGGGGGCGGTTGGGGAGGAATGGAACAACATGGACTTGGGTATTTTTTCCCTGAATAGAAATACACCTTTCTGGATGGATAACTATCTATATAACCTGTGGAATGCACAACACATTTAATGTAAAAGTTTTAGTTGCTGTCATTTCCCATAGACACCTGGTGCAAGAGTTTGCTCATCCTTACAGCAAACAATCTCAAAAAAAGTTTCAGTTATTTGGCAACAGTGGCTCAAACTCATGGCTTTTGAACTCATGAATTTCCATCCAGCTTCTACTAATTCAGAGGTGATCCTCTAGTCCTTTTTTTTTTAGATGCATTTCAATTAAAAAATTAAGAATTTACTATGAAAAGTAACACAAAATAACTGGGAGTATTTTAACTTTGTGTTTGAGTTGTCCTAATCTGTTATGAGTTGAAAAAAAAATTATTATTGTTATTATTTATGTACATTTTTCACCTCTATTAAGCTCTGCTCATAATGCAGCATCTGATTTGTTGTCTATTACTGCACAACTGGCTGGTGAGAACTGAGCCAGTAACATTTTTTTGATCAGAACTTAAATACAATTTACAGCATTTTCAATGAAAAGTTTTCTATATCCCTGAATGGGATATTCATTTTTTGCAGTGGAAGTGCTTAGCTTTGGCATAACATGAAAAACTGTCAGGAAACTGTCAGCCTGAGCCACTACTTCAGCAAATCGCTGTATAGGATATGTAAAATTTTAAGCTTTTCTTAGTCTAGGAACCACCACCACTTTGTTGCTAACCATCCTTGAAGGACTGGAGTCACGATTTCCCTGGGGTATAATCTGTTCATAAACCAGCACTTTAGGCAAGAGTGTTAAAATTAATCACCTCACCCATAACTCTTATCCTTAATTCCTAAATTAATGAAAATTAATAGATAGAAAGTTTGGAGTTTGATTAACAGTTTTACTAAAACAGCAACAGTAAAATTGTGAATCCTTCTGAATTTCAGAAAGTTTCCCTTAAAGAAGTCTATAATTAGAGAATACATTTATGGAAATGAAGATAATAAATGAAAAACAATACTAAAATAAAATATAAAAAATAATCTAGCAAAATATGTCCATTTTTAAATAGGACAGAAATGTGTAGGGTATTATTCTAAGATATTTGTCTTGTACTACACTGGCCTCACTTTATATATTCCAGAACAGTTCCATTGCCCAAGGAAAAGGTACTAGTTGGGACATATTGTGACAAGAAATAAACAACTCACAACCATATAATGTGGTTAGAAATTTCCCTCAGACCAAAATGCCATTTGGCCATAAATGTTACCCTTGACACCTTAGCATTAGTACCCTAGAGAAAAAAATTCTCTGGAGACATGCAAACCAGAGTGCAAACACTGTACCAGAAAAAGAAATTTTAAAGATCTGCAGCTTGCTGCATTGTAGGTTATGGTGATTATTGGTTGCCATCATTCAAACAGTCCCCAAACACAGCAGAGTAGTTTGAGTTAGGACAAGAACAGCACTGAAAACTTTTAAGTTAAATGCCCCTATAGGCTTGATATTGTCTAGCCAGATATATTCCACAATTATACAAAGTTTCTATCAAGAACTAGTTATTCCAGTGAGGTAATAAAATGGGCTTCACTAGATGTACTTTAGGCAAAGGGATGAAGAAATGCACCATCCTGTATGCAAACTATTTGTTCTCTCCTATTACAGTGAACTGTAATCAATAAAACATCTCAAGACTGGGTATGGAAAGTAAGATTTCTTGTGCACTTCAGGAACTGCATACTGATGATCTTCACCTAGCTCAGTAAATTAATTAATTAGCATTATTGCTGTACTACAGTGATGTGTGAAATCATGTGCTACAGAAAAGAGTAGCAATAAGATATTCCAGTGAATCCTCTCAGGTTGACTACTTCTCTGAGGTCTTCATCTGTTAAAAGAGTTCCCATTAAATGTTCTCTGATCATTTTATTGCATGATGTATAATCCTGCACTGCACTAATTTTCTAACACCTAGAATTCCAGAACATTTTATTACTAATACCAGTTCTTGGCACACAGTTCCATGGGTTCCTGATTAGTTCAGTCTACATTTTCTCCCCTCTTTTTTCACGCTAATAATTAGTGGACAAAACAAAACTTTACTCTCACAGCTATGATATATCCTGGTAGCTGGCTTTATATTGTTAATGCACTTTGGATATTCATTCACTGAATATCAGATAAAACATTTTAACTGTTCTAATTAGAAGTCATTGTTTTCCTTGCCAGTGCCTTTCTCAGTCATAAGCAGCAACGTTTATACATTTTTATATCATATATCATAATCTTTGCTTTTGTTTTGTGCCTTGACAGAAATCTCAGAAATGTTGATAGCAAACTAGACGTTTTAATAGACATACTGGACAGACTTAAATAAATTAATTCAGTTTCCAAAAACAGATTAGGTAGAATTGAGGTCCTTAACCTAATTACTTCACTACCAAAAGCTCTTGCTTAGCTGTTTTGTATAATACAGGATGTATCTAAGTAGATGTATGCCTCCTTGCTTGAAGCTATTGTTCCCTGGAGTTTTAACTATGTATTAACTCAGAAGTACTCCAGCCTGAGCATCCTGGTGATTATCTCCTTTCTAAATTTCACTGGACTTGGAGGAACCCAGGCATTTCTCAGAACATGCTCAAAACACACATACTCTCACATACAAATGTAGAAAATTAAACCTCTCATAAAATATTGTTATTACCACTGTCTATTCTGAAATGACTGGAGGGAGAGCAGCTGACATTCATTTTTCAGAAGTGGTAGCCTAGTGATTCTAAGACTTTCCTATGAAATACCACAGTGATTTTCAAACTTTCCTACACCTGCATTTCCAAAACACACACTTTCCAAACAAGTAGAGATGAAGAAACAGATTAAGAGAAAAACGCCCTTCAAGCACAATGCCCTCATGAAGCCTTGGTGAAATGAAGGAGAAAGACAACCCACCTTCCTGCACTATTTCTGCATGTTATCCAGGTAGTATTCAAAGTAACTAGAGATTTAGTCCTACGTGCTGTGAACAATGAGTGTCTGAAACAGTAAAATAAAGTCAATCAGTTCTACCAACCTACCTACTGAGCCCTGTAAAACTTGACTTTTCTACAAAACTGACACAAAAGCAACCACAGCACGGTTTAAAGCCTTTGAGATTGGGGCTTGTGTCTTGTTGGCAATATATGTGGATTTTAACTCCCTCACACCGAATGAAACTCTTCTCCCTGCAGAGGGTTTGTACCAGTAGGCCATTATATAAAAAGTAACACCTTTACTATCTGTTTTAAAAGAAAAGACTCCTGCTTTGAAATACATATCCCAAGAGAGGTTTCTGGGGTCTCAGTGTCAAAGATATAAAGCACTCCAGCACGTGAACGTGCTCTCAAGGGAGGTGGTGTTTCAAGGCACAGTATGGCAGATAGCAATTGCTGTTTGTGGAATTTCTAGAACACAGTGGAATAGTGCACTGGCTCACCCTCAAAATGCATTACTGAACAAAAGCAAACTAGTTTGTGATTAACAACAGGAATGAAATCCACCAGAGGAAAGCAAAGTGTCACAGGTTTTTATCTTCAGTGCTTAAACTGCATCTTAAATCATTACATTTACATATAAAATAATGGTACAGTAATATGTAATGTACTTAATGTAGAAGATCGTGGGAGCACACTGTTATGCTGTGGGTGCACAATGTGACCACTGACCAGGCTCTGGCAGAGCATCATCATCTTCTTAGCAATTGCACAAAAGCAGCTGGCAAAACCTGGTCCCATCAATGAGCTCATCAAGAGGATGATACTAAAACCCTCACAGTTGATATGCTATCAGGCTGTCAGCAGCACCCTGCAGCTAGGTTGATCGGTATCGACTGAATTAACCTAGTGTAGGCATGCAGGTAAAAAGGCATTAATTAAGTCTATGATAGGATTTAATTTAACCATCATGAGCAGTTAGGTCGATTTTGACTTAGTCTTTCACAACTATGATTAATATCAAATTCATAAGCATCACTGGAACAGTATCAAAACTTTTATAAAATAGAAAGGTAAAATATTTCAAATAGAAGTGAAGCCAAATGCTTTAAATATTATGATCAAAGTATATCAGTCATTGAATTGCCAGTCCTGAAACTCTTTTAAAGTTAATGAATGAAAAACATCAATTTCCACAGCTATCTTATGTTCCAATTGTTCTTAACCCTACATTTGAAAGGTACCTCACAAGATTTACACCCTTTCTCAAAAAGAAGTTTTAGATCAATTACTACAGAAAACTTTATGATCCATTGACATCAGAAAACACTTATTGGAAGTTTACTGGAAAGCCATTAGATGGTGTGATTGCAGGTGGTCCCACAAGTGCAGTTTCACACTGGGTAAAGAAAACAAAAATAACACTCCAACGCACACAGACACTATTTGCTGGAATTTGCCTGAAATAATTTTCTGTGAGCATAAGCTTGTAATTTCTTGAGGATAAAAGTTGCTTTTTTTTTCTTCTTCTTTTCATTTTAGAAATCTTTAACACTATTTCCTTTCTGAACAGTTTTCTTAACCATCAAATATTAAGCAGCTTTCAGTACTGTATAACTAATATAACAATTGTTTTTAGCACCTTTTATTTAATCAGTTTTGCAATTTTAATTTTATTCATAATTTTAATTACTTTTTGATATATCTATACCAAAGTCAGTTGGCTCAGTTAGTAAATCACATGTGGAAATTAGAAAAAGCAGAAATCCAAACCTTTCAGAGGGGACTGGATTCTATTAATGTTATGCATGTGCTATTTCGTTAGTGAAAATTCAGAACCACAATTATGCTGATTAGGTTTTATGAACACTGAATACACATACCATCTTTCTATTTCAACATGTTAGCTCAAATTTGGTTTTCACATGTATCACCACATTAATTTTATTACCCATAAGAGAATGTAGAGAGAGTAAATTAAGATCTTGGCTATAATATTTGCAGAAAGTCTACATGCTTGAAGTAAACATAATATAAGAAAATTCAACTATCTAAATACTTTGCACAACAGTTGGGTGACTATCTACTCAGATAATTTAAAAATATGTAATTTTTTGTTATAACTTTACATTGGATACTGCATTTTCTTTGCTAAATACAGGTCAAAGTAGAAAAACAGAAGCCAGCAGTTGTAATTCAACAATATAAAATGTCAACTTTTTTAATGGAATACTTTCTTTCAAGGAGAAACACTTAACTGCATGTATAAAATATATAGATATATATTTGTAAAAGGCATTGGTTTTGTTGCCACAGTAAAATGGCACTAAATGTCTAAATTCTGAGAGGTATTTGCAAGCATGCTTCTGTTTTTGTAGAACTTCCTCACACATTCATGAATGTTCAGAACCACATATATGTTAGATGAAAAGCATCACATGTACCTATTCACCTATTGTCTAATTAGAAACAGATCCTATTGTGGATCTGGTTGTGGTACATTACATTTTTTAAATCATATATTCAACAGTGTGTAGTATATGTACAATAAAAAGAAAGGTATCTCCAGAAATTATAACCTAAAAGTCACCCTTGACAGGTGAAATGTATTTCTGTAGTATGTGTGATGTCTGAATCACATGGTGAAGTGAAATACAACAACAAAGCCCAAGATCTCATGACAGGATTGAATTTAGCACATGACTTGCACAGAAAGCCATACTTCTAGACATTTAAGTAGTCTTTGACTGACCTGGAATCTGCATATGGATGATGGAGAAGCTGTTAGTGAATATTTGCTGTTACATGATAGATGTGATAAAAGACTTGCCTTTTTCCCCTGCACACAGAGAAGAACGGAGGCAGAGGACAGTGAGGAAACCCCAATGTCCCAATCAGAGACACAAGCCCCTGCTCTAGCCCCCCAGGGCTGTCTCAGGAACCATCGGCCCTACTAGCTGGATGCAACCCTGGCCATGAAACCATTCTGAGGGGCACTGCACAGTCTGAGTGGTCCCTAGCCTGGGGGATGTGGTCCATTACAAGATGATGGGAAGAGCATTCTGTGATTGTGGAAAACTTCTTACAGGACACTTAAAGAGTCAGAGCTGGGGAAAGAGAAGAATTAAGGCACTTAGAGGAGGAACAAGCTTGGTAAAATGGAGGGAAAGGAGAATAAAAAGAGCCGACTGCACATAAAAGACCAGCACTCTTGTCTGGCAATGTTGCAATCTGTCTTGCCTTCTTATTAAACTCGGTGTCTAACTGTATGAGGGATCTCTCTGTGTGCGGGTGTTATTTGGGGTCTAAGTGCTGCCACTGGAGTCAGACCTTGGGTCAGAGCCTGTATGTCCATGCTGTGGCAACTGGAGAAACCAGAGTTTGTGTGTGCGGGTCTCTGTGTGTAGGTACTTTGCTACTGAGCCTCAGGCCAGACTATCCAGACAGTAGAATAGTAAGTTTAGGAGCAAGGTATTGGAGGGGCTATAGCTCCCTGAAAGACCAGGGTTGTGAGAGTTGACTTCTGGAGGGACCATAGGTTAACAGAGAAAACAGGAATCTGACATTCATCTCCTGGTGGGTACATTGGTCTGGACCAGATACTGGAGAGACCCACTTGTATGTCTGTGCATGAGACCACAGCAGACAGGATCACAAGGGTCAGCTGCTGGGCAAAAGTCTAAGGCCAGCTACTGGAGGAATCCATATTATCTATACATATATGTGTTCCATTATTGATTTTTATCTTGATCAGTCAGAGAAGAGAACAGGGTCAGGACAATTTTGCGGCTTTTGTTTTGCTTGTGTTGCTCTGTGTGGCCATTTATGTGCATGCACAGGTGTGCATTGTGGGGCTGTGTGCATGTGTGCCTATTGGGAACACACGCTCATCCTCGCTACAGGTTGGACCTGGAGACACGGACCTGCAACAGCCTCACCTCTGATGGACTGGCGGATTTGGCAACTACTTACAGTCCCTGCTCACGAGACTACTGTACTGTTTCCCACCATGTATTCAAAGTTAAGAGTAGAAGTGAGACCCTTCCAGCAGAAGTTAACTCCAATAGAAAAAAGATAAACAGGGATTTGTGTCAAGCTGTAATATTTAAATACTGAAGTAAGATGGCCTTATTACAAATGAAATGGCAGTGAGAGAAGAAAGGAGCAAGGCGTGACAATAAAGTGAGATATTGTCAGAAATGAGGTAATTTTTTATTGTAATGGAATTCATCTAATTAGCTAAGGAAGAATAAAATTAGGAGAGTGTTAACCTGCACAATGAACTTCTAATTAATTAAGTAAAGGCATCATCTAAAGCAGCGGAGCTTCACGGTTGTTAATTTCTTTCTTAACTCTTAAATTAATAAATAGAAAATAATAATGTTTACTCCAGGGAAAAAATAAATCAAGATCCTGCCAAAAATACCTATTGAAATGATAATTTGCTTCAATATCAAAAGAATTCATTCCTTCAAACACCCATTAAACTAAAGTCTCACTCTGAGCACCGTGGCCTTCTGAATTTTGTGTAGAAACCATCAATCTGTTTATTCTACCCAAAACAGGGGTGTCCTGATGCCGTAAGACTCTCTCCTTCAGCTGCTTCTCACACCAACATTCCAGATCTCTATCCACAATATTTGCGTAAGAGTTAAGCCAACACCTGTGTTTTTAACCTCCTCAATGTAATTCCCACACCAAACCTATTTTCATAAGGTTAGGACAGCAATTATATTGCACATGAAGATATGCAATGTATTTGATGATTTCAAATTACATAGACATGATTGCTAAGATAAGAACATTTGTGATTTACTTGTATATTTCTAAATATTTACTATTTGCTAAACTGTAAATTGAAGTTATTCACAAAAAAAAAACCAACAATATGGAGAAAACTCCAAAAGCACTAGTCATACCTCTGCAGTCCCTCAAACCATTATATTCAGAGAGAATCTATTTTTGGTCCTTAAAACTGAGAAAGAACAAATTAAATTATATTTCTAGAAAGATTGATGAACTTAAAGTTCATACAGCTTTAAAAGTTTAAAATTAATTCTATGTTTTTCTATCTGTAATTCTTAGGATTCCAAAACTCTTCTCCTTCTTATCCTTTTAGTAGCATCCTCAGTGCAATAGCAATAATTGACATAAACAAATACTTTGCGCACATACTGAGAAACTAAAACAGTACTTCACAGGGGGTAAGGTTTATTAAAAAGTCTTCCTTCCTAATACCAAAGATTACTGGAAAAGTTCTGAAATTTAAAGGAAATTACTGTACAAGTGAAAGTTCACATACAATGTCTGTCGTACTGTGATGGCAAACTAAAATGACTACTAGAGAATGAACATAAGGAAACAATAGAACATCTCACTGTAAATGTCAAGTAGTATTATTCTGAAAAATGTCATAGCGATAATTGGATGAAAATGGCTCCAACTGGTATGTACTATGTGGCCATTTTCAGTGTATCAATCAAGGGAAGTTAATATTATCAACAGTTGCTGCAAGGGACTCTAAATATCTTATGCAGTAATGACTCTTTTAAAGGAAATTTATGTTGATATAAAGTAGCTAAATATTAAAATTTGATTTATAGGACCTGGAGTAAAATGTAATTTCTTTTGTATTAACTTTAAAATTAAAAAAATATATTTGCGCTTGGTAATTCAAGGCTAGAAGGCTCCTGGGTCAGTGACTTGATCTCCCTTCCACTGAAAGCAGACACATAGCATAATCATTTTTGTACATTTCTTAATGTTCATCTTAGAAAGTGGTTGCATTTTTGTCCTTCACTACTCCTAATAAAAAGTTGTTCCGATACTTGATTGTTCTGATGGAGGGTTATAAATTACTAATTAGCAACAGAAATTTATTCATGCTCACATTATTTTTTTCCTTCTTTTGATAACTTTATCCTTTAGCTTTGATAGGTCTCCTCTTTCCTGATGTTTCAGTGTCTAAACAAACAGTACAGATATTCCCTCTCCTCTTTCTTCTGCCTAAGTAATCCAAGGCCTTTATTTTTTTTTTTTAATAGGAAGGGTTCTACATTTCTATTCTCATTTTCACTGTCCTTCCCTGTGTCTGTCAGTAGATTTCATCTGTGCAATATCCCAATAATATTTCATCTTAGACTTTTGCAATAGCAAAATCTTAAATCTCATTTACGTTACTCCAGTCACAGGCTGGAGAGACGCATAAGTATCCTATGGTAAGTAACACACCCAGGTTTTAATAGACTGTTTTCAGCTCAACTGAAGGCTTATCAGTACTCAGGACAACTCCTCTTTTCCCAATTTAGAAGGTTAACCAAGATTTTCTGTATCACAGTCTGACTCCTTCATATTGACTGTACTTTCCCTTGATACCTAATCCAGCAGTCTTCTGAGTTAACTGAGTTACTTTTAAAACTATGTCATTAATATTAAGAAGGAGATAATATAAAGCAATCAAGCAAATGTCCCTTGAACACGACTTTTTAAAGTCAGGCATAGCATCCTAAAAATATGAGTACATGCAGAAGCTCCTTTATGTTTACCTGGCTTATCATCTTGTGCCACAAAAGAATTGTTGCTTCTCTAAAACAATAAAATCTGCAAACATTATTTTAAAATAAAGAAGTTCTTGATAAAGGATTAATACATGCAAAAGCTTTTAGAAAACTTGACTATCACATAAAATCACAGAAGGATTTTTATCTTAAAAAAGAAAGAAAGAAAAAGAGAGTGAGAGAGGGGTAAGAGTATGAAGACCAACAGAACAAGATAGCATGTACATTTTTAATGTGATATGGGCTGATGAAGCTGCATAAAATTGAAATACAAATGCAGAAAAGCAGAGATTTACCTATCCATAGTCAAAACCCTAAATATTGGGATATTATGTTGGAAATATATACAGTCATTCTGAGACTAGAATTTGAGCCTTTGAGGAGTAATTCTATATTTCACTCTGAGAGCAATATACAGGTAATTTAAACTTTCTAAATAAAAGTGATCCCAAGAATACCTTTATCAGCAGTGCTTGGAGCTGCAAGAAATGTAACAGTGCTGACAGGTTTTAAATCTTGGACTAGGAGTAGTGAGCATTCTAAGTCACAGCATCAGCTTAGCCACAGTGCAGTTTGGAACACATGCACCAAAACCTCTCTGCAGTGCAGGGGAGAAGTAGGACCTTGCAGTAAGATCTACAAGACAGTAACACAGTTAAAGGCAGTTGAAAAGAGACACTGAGAAGAGTGACTCATCTTTGAGGTGAAAAGAGCTTTTCAAGGCTAAATACAATACTTCTACCCACAGTCTAAAACTGTAAAGTAACCTTTTACAATTCTTTCTCTTCTCTAAGCACCTGAGAAAAACTCATTTCTTTCTCTTTTGAAATACAGAATGATAGATGATAGAACCTTGGACTTCATTTTCACTTTTTGGATAAATACTGGGTAGCCTGTTAAAAAGATTGAATAAGGTTTATGACAGGAGTTTTTTGCCACAGTTGAGCATGTTCAGTGGAGGTTTGCTAAGTACAGCATCTGTGAAGACTAAGAGATAATTCACGCTGAAGTCTTAGACACAGAATGAAGGAAATACAAGAATTTAACTTTTAAAGTTTTTCAGGAATCTAGAAGAGTTTCTATAGTTTGCTTTGGGTCAAGGGAGTAATTTCAGTCACTCTGCACCAAAGGCAAAGACTGAGTATGTAGGGATGCAGAAAGTAAAACTCTTTTCTGGTTCTGCTTGCAAATTCTTTTATCCATTTAAATATTTCTGCAGTTCTAGTTTAGCTAATTTACTGATAGCTAGTAAGCCCATGACATCCAAGGCCATCAAGGAAAGGATGCTATGTATAGATGGGCTTTTAGTCAAGGGGTAGACTTTACAATGGATGCTATTGCATGGTTCATCCATGACTGTAAAACACGCCACTACAATTAAACAAAGATATGAAGGATGATGGCTGAAATATAAATGTGGGGAAGCCTGGCAGATTGATTATATCACACCACGTGCTCTCAATGGTGGAAGCAACCATTGGATGGCTGGAAACATCTCTCATGCCACTACCTGGAACACTATCCTAGACCTTGAAAACCAAGTCCTACAGTGACATGGTGTGGTGGTTTTGGCCCTAATTAGAGGCCAAATACCCACCAAGCCGCTCGCTCACTCCCCCTTTCAGCTGAAAAGGGGAGAAAATAGATATTGGGAGGCTTAGGACAGAGATAAGGACAGAGGGATCACTCTCCAATTAGTGCAATGGGCAAAACAGACTCAGCACAGAATAAAGGAAAGTGATTTATCACTACTTACTACAACTAATACACCCAGTGAACCGGAACGAGATAAAAAGCGCGCTAGGTCTTAAAGCACCTTCCCCCCACCCCTCCCTTCTTAGCAAACTTAAAACTCATCACGATTTTACTCCCTTCTTCCCCGCCCCGACATGGTGCGGGGAGGGGCAGGGAATGGGCAGTGGGGTTCCGGCGATCCCTCACAAGCTGCTTTTCTTCCCCAGATATTATCACTTCTACTTCCCCCCCCCACCCCTCGCCTCTTTGCACTCTTGACTTTCATCATAGACTGGCTCCCTTCTTCCCTCCCGTTCGCAGTACAGGGGGGGCAGGGAATGGAGAGTGAGGGGTTTCAGTCCGTTCCTCCCGAGCTGTCTTCCATCTCAGCTGGGGGGGGTGGGCATTCCACATACACACCCCCTTCC
>VZTU01018021.1:316-18128 GCA_013400835.1 Zapornia atra
TTAAAATAGAGAATCAATTCTTAAAATGATTGTATAACTGAGCAAGACAAAATTAATGCAATATTGAGGTTTGGAATAACTTCTTAAACAAAATCCCATGCCAAAGACAAGAGGACACTGATGCAAAAAAAATCCCGTCTGAAGGGACCATGACTCTACAGACATTATCCACACGTGGACAAAGTGCAGAAGAAAAGCTTTCACCTTATGTTTCTGACAATCTACACTACAGCTAAAATGAGTGGGTTTTGCAATGCAGTGGGAAGAAGGGTTGGTAATATAAAACTTAGCAAAACATTATTTAAAAGCTGAATATAAAATTTCATATTAGTCCCAGATCATCTCCATGTGTCACAGCAGCTAATGTGTGCATGTGTACGTTTCGGTATATAGGTACATAGACCACCTAAACTGAGAAATTAAAATGAAACCAAATCCTGACTAAGATTACTTAAGGGGAAAAACTGTTCTGCAACTAAAAAGTATCTACCTATCTATCCCTCTGCTATGCATGCTGTATCCTGCATGTGCATAACACACGCTGAAAATTACTAATACTGTACCAGCAAGTCCCAATAGAACCTGTCACATTTGCTTCAGTTCAAAACCACAAATTCAATGCCATCACTAGGCACAGCAAAAGACAACAGGCATAATCAGAGATTACAGTAAAGAAAGAACTCATATCTGAGTCCAAGTCCAACATTTTAAACAGAAAGCAGTATTTACAACCTATAAAACAATCATTATGACTGAAGACCGTGAATCATCCCTGTGCTTGATTATTTTGAAAAAATATGTACATAGTCACGAGCTCTTTCCCTAAGGTTAGAAGACAGTGGGAAAGCTGTCAGTGTTAGTTTATGAGCACCAAACTAGGATCTCTGCAACACAACATAAAAATACCATGTTGCTTTAGAACCATTCCACAGACATGAGGAAACCAATTTATGATGCACTGGTGGCTTTACCAGCTTCCTACTGAAACAGCTCACAAAACGTGAGCTTGTCAGCCAGTCCATGCAGAGTAAGTGTTTTTTCCCTGTACACTTACAATCACTAATCCCAAACTCATCACAGGGTTAATATACTTTAAGTTAGGACTGCAATGTTTATGGGTCAGAAAGGTGGTTTTAGAAGAACAGATAATAGATTTCTACAAAAATTGCTAAGACTCTTTTTAAGGGATGCACACAGATACAATGGATACCATGGCATGGTTAATTAGCACTTTTGTGTGATAACATCATGCCTTCACACATGTGCAGCAGTGAACCCAAAATAATGCCATATAAACATCTAAAATTCACTCCACCACTTACATAAAATTCCAAGGAACCTTCTATACCAATCTTGGCTAACATAAACCAGCCTTGCTTCTGATAATCCACAGCACCTCACAAAGGTGAACACATAAAGTGACTAGTACAGCATAAATGTTTATACCCAAGTGCAGGCAAATAAGCATACCAGAGCTCGGTCTTTCCATAAAGATGGGGTTTAGAATATATTGTAAATGTTCTGTCTGCAGTGAAAGGAGACCTCAGTAATGTGACAATGAACAAAACTCTATTCTTCTCTTCCTCCTACCTGAAAAGGTTATCGTCAATGTTACAACCACGTGACTTTTAAAACTGCTGACCCAAGGCTAGGAGGAGAGATGCAAAGTCACTTACTCGGACACACGGAGGACGGTTTCTTTGCCTTCTTCCAGTAATATTTCAACATTATTCTTCACATGCTCCACCGTCAGCAGAGCTCCTTTAAAAAACAAGAGAAAAAGATACTGAACAGGAAAGGTATTTTTCATAATAGCAACAAAACAGTCTTGCATTTCTTTGCAAACAGGACCAGGTGACTGAACTGGCTCCTTCAAGTAAGATTGCCCAGGGAAGAAATCAATGTTCAATCTCATATGCAAGAGGCTTCTTATTCCTGGCAATCCTTGCGGCTTCAAATTAATAATGCCCAGCATTCAGTAACCTGCAGTGAGCTCAGCAAGTGTCAGCAACAATACACATTTTGCTTCCTACAGATGTTGTAAAAATTAGTTCTGTCCCCCAATACAGAGAATATAATTAAATTGCTTTTGATTATCAAACATAGCAGCATACTTCATCCCCGTCCTGACACATGCATCAAAAGAGATCAATTACTGAATATACCACTTTCTGAACGAGGATGAGACTATGTTTAGCCTGACTTAATGTTTATGAAAAGATGAGCCATTCAAAACTAAGAAACCCTACCTGTGTTAATGTACAGGGAAGCTTATATAGGGTTGGTGAAGCATCAGAATAAATAGTTCACCAGTGACAGTAAAGGATGGTCTCTGGAAATAAAATAATTTTTAAAGTTTTTAGGCTACATCATGAACTGGAAGACAGCTCTGCCCATATTCAAAGGGGCCTGATGCAAAGCTGCTCTGATCTTCATCTCTAGAGCATGACACAGTAGCTCTAACAAAGCAAGGAACTAACTTGGCTCTATTTCTAGATTGGCTATGGTCCAGGATCAGCCTGCTGCACCCAAGTTACAGGAATTTGTGTTCTCTTCCTCTGATTAGATGCTTGTACAAAGACAGGAAGCTTCTGCATACACAAGTATAAATTAAAACGAGCCAAAGGTTTTGGTTTTGAAAAGCACCTAACCTGTTACTGCCTTCATAGTGTACTGTGCACTTTATATTCCCTAGAACAACGCAGACCACCCAAGGCAGATGATATTGTAAGCTACTAATACACTGGCCTAAATACAAAGCGCTGGAGCTAGGAACTCCCTCGCTTTCACCATGCTCAGGTGCAAACCCTTTTTCTGGAATTAAGCTTTTATCAGCCGTAAGTCAAGGTTCTTCTTCCCATCTCTCAGCTGTGAAAGTCAGTATGACATTGCTTACACAACATGGTTTGTTTAAGACATGTAAGTATTTTAATAGCATGCATGGAAATGCTTTGACAACAAGTATCATGCATACCAAGCTATGTAGTTAATGCTAATGACATTAACAGCTACCGCACTTTTCCCAGCACACAGCCATGATGAATAGTATGAAGTAGGAATGAGTAGGATGAGTGCGCTTGTCTTAAAAGAAAAGTTTACTGAAGTGTTTTAATCTCTAATATATAGT
This sequence comes from Zapornia atra, assembly GCA_013400835.1. Taxonomy (NCBI): domain Eukaryota; kingdom Metazoa; phylum Chordata; class Aves; order Gruiformes; family Rallidae; genus Zapornia; species Zapornia atra. The sequence goes on from VZTU01018021.1 coordinate 3,444, forward strand.
ATTTCTGACATAATCATGCAATCTCCTTAATTAAATCTCTAGAGCCACTCATCAGCTATCGAAAGACAAAAAGTCCTTCAAAGCCCCTAAGCACATATTAATCATAGCTCATGCTGTATCATAGCTTTCCTAGCAAATCAAAATACACAAGCATGAGGAGAAATGTTACTTAAAGCTCATGATATTATACCTAACATCAGCAGTCATGCAAGTTGCATTCCACTCTAAAATGCATTTGGGGGTAGCAGCATGAGAAAGCAAGCAAATCAAGATGAAGGAGAAGAAAATGCGCTGCAAATACTTGCAATAAAACAGAGAAGAGGTATTGAATACGTATAAGAGGCAGCTTCCAGATGGCATAAAGTTATTTCTAAAGGCAAAGTAACATCGAAGGACAGTGAGGCGGCTGCGAAAGTATGATACTGCAGCGCAACTCTGAACCAGCTCCCCAGGCGAGCCGAACTCGAGCAGCTGATTAGAACTGAAACCGAAACACACCGGCAGCTACGCAGAGCTCGCAAACAAGCAGCTTTCATCGGGGCTGCCCTGAAAACTTCGCCTCAGCGTGCTAAGTCACTCGAGGGGTCTGTCCGTGACTTGGTTTCTCTAGCGCACACTACGCTAGCTGCCAGCAGCTGTCACCACTGCCCAAATGCTACTGACAGACAACCTGCCCAAGACCAGCCGCCCCAAGGGCGGCAGGAGCAACTCTGCCCGATCCCTGCAGACTGGGACCGGGCAGACGCGGCGGAGCCCCCCCACGGAGCCGAGGCCGCCAGTAGCGGGCGGGCTGTCGGGCCGGCGCCCCCTCAGCGCCTCAAACGCCAGCGGGACCCCGCGGGGGCAGCCCTCAGCGGTGACGTGGCCCCCTCCAGCGTGCGCCGACACGCCGCGGACCGTCCCCACCATCTCCTTTGACGCGGGGCGGGGTGGTGGTGGTGGGGGGTCGCCCCACACCCCAGGGGCCCGCCGGCGCCTCAGCCGTCTCCGCCAAGGCCGCGGCGGGCGCACAGCCCAGAACTACAGCGGGGCCGGGCCGCAGAGGAAAGGAAGGACGCGGGCCTGCCGCTCGCGCCTCGCCCGTGCCCGCACGCGGGGAAAACCAGCTCGCGACGCCGCATGACGCAACACGGCGGCCGAGCGCCCCGTGAACGTGCGGGCACAGAGGGGACAGCGCCCCGCCAGGGAGCGGGGAAGGGGCAGAAAGGCAAGGCTCGGGCCGCGCTTACCAAGCGGGGGGCTCCCTGCGTTGACAGTGAGGCTCAACGCCGCCATCCCTGCCGCCATGGCCACGCCGCAACCAACAGAAGGGACGGGGTGGGGCACACCGCGGCGACAGCTCCCTAAAGGCCGGTTCGGCAGGGCCCGCCTTGGCTCCGCCCACCGTCGTGGGGCGGGGCGCATTCGTCACTTCCGGCAAGGGAGCTATAAGAGTGGTGAGGCAGCGGGTAGGTTTTCCTCTCTCACTGCTGGGGAGCAGTTCTTATGGGCTCGGCCGCAGCCGCCGCGTCGCGGTCGCGGCCCGAAGCCTATCGGGAGGGGAGGATGGTGGTAGCTGTGGTGTTGGAGCTGGTCAGGAGACGGCTCAGAGGCGGTACGCTGGGCTCTCCTGGCCGGCACGGTGCCCGCCCGTCCTGGGCGAAGCACCGCTACGGGTGCTCGGTGGAGGCTGCCTAGCCTGGGTGATGGGTGCAGCCCGGGGGCGGGTGCTTCTCCTCGCACCGCAGCTCCGGCGGTGAGGCAGAACTGTGCCGGGAGCTTTGTGGGACCGGGTTAACGGTACACGCTCTTGAGGTGGAGCTCTGGCGGCAGCCCTAGGCTGGCTTCACTCGCTTTTCTGTACGCGGTGGTATGAGCAGCCCCCTCCCCTTCCTATCCGTAACGGTGCACACCGATCACAGCGCAGCACCGAGGCGTTTGAGTACAGCGGTTTAATCCGTCTCCTCGTAGCGTGCTGCCTGTTACGCTCCTCGCAAGCGCCGTTTTGGAGTGTTAGACGAACGCTGTGTCAGCTCTTTGCAGGAGGCAAACTCAAATTCACGTGGCAAGGACAATGCAGTGATGCTCTGCCCCCCAAGTGTATTTTATAGCTGGTGCTACAGCACCTAGTGTGCTAGCAGATGAGTTCTCAAACGCTTGACTGGTGGACCGGTGCTGGCTGGTGCAGACCATGGCTGCCTACACCTTACATGCTGGCTTTTGTCCTTGATTCCTGCTACTGGATTTTATCTTGTATTTCCTTAACATTTCCTGGGTTAGCAGCTCTACAGTTTCTGTAGGCGTGGGGATGGGTTCCATATGTAAGTGCTTTTACATGTCAGGTGTATGCCATATGTGCTCCCAATGAGCAGAGGTAAGTTACAGCAGAATCAAAGGGGCTTATGGTGAGGAAACACAAACATACATCAAGTTTCAGATGCAGAGAAGGATATAGGGATGTAGATGAAGATCACTAACAGTGGGTTCTATATGTGACTTAATTTTTTAATAATTGCGTGGAAAGATTTATTAAGGCAGATTTTACATTGTCCAACTCATCCTACATTTTATCTTAATGCCTTTTGCAAATGCATATGCAGACTAAGTGAATACTGAAGCGTGTGTATCCAAGAATCCTGCAGAAGGCGAGAATTGTGAATAACTGAAATTAGATTAACCTTGTACTTGCTACGTGGTTCCAGCATCAGTCACAATCAGTATGTGGAATGATTAAACTTATAATGGGGTCAGAGTATGAGGAAAGCTCTAATTAAGCAGGCTGAATTTGTCTTGCATGCTCTTACTAGTCATGTGCCTGAGGAAGAAAGGTGAGCTATGGATGAAGTAAGTATGTGTTGTTCCTACATATGCAGCTTTAATCCAGTGTCCTGATAGTATTATGGACTAGTTAATTATGATGCAGTGAGGTGATAATCTTGCTATTTATCTGTAGATGTCATGATAAGATGAATTTACTAAGCAGGTGTTACACTACTGTGAGGAAAGGATCTAATCTAAGGACTCTGGTTTACTTAAGAGTTGTTAAATACCTTGTGTGATGAAAGGAGAAAGAAATAACTTGAACATGCTGTTGAAAATTGAATGTTGTTGTTTTCTTCTGTATGGAAAACAATAGTTGTATTTTGAAGTTTAAAAAGTGGACTTCAAAGATGGCTTGAGTCACCAAGAGTGTAGTTATTCAGAGCACTTAACCTTGTGGGCAGAGAGGAAATAAGAGTGGATGCAGGGTCACTTGCAGGCTACTTTACCATTTGTAGTGTTAGCAGAGGTAAAGGGAAAAAGAAAAATCATGCAGGGAGAGCTTAGGCACTCTGTGTGTAAGCAAGCAGCCAAGTTCAGGCATGTTCCTGGACACTCCAAGCCTAAGAACATGATGTGCCACTCTTCTATCCACACAGAGAAGAGGAAGAAAAGCACAACTACCATGTCACCCATTGAAACTGGCATCTCTTCATGGCATGCCTCGGTATGTGTCACCTTGTTAGGGAAAGACTCCTTAATTTGTGGGTGAGGGACTTGAGTCTCAAAATCTGGAGAAAGCAAATTACATAGGGGTCCCCCTTGGTCTGAGACACTCCAGAACCTTAAATTCAGTTTGGAGACTTAATCTATTTTGCCGAAGGTTACCAATTTTAGCTAGTCATATCTAATTCATTACTACTTCTCTTTTGTGTTTAAGTGGACTGAGCAGTTGAATCTTCCTTTCCTGATCCCCACGCCTATGGAAATCTGACTGAAACAGGCTCTCCTATTTTTACATTAATTTTAGGTGATCTTGTCCACTGCTTGCTCTAGTGTCAGGTTCCTCAGTTCTTGGGGTCTCAGAAAGGCACCTGGACTTTGTTTCTCTCAAAATTTGGCCATAAAAATTTTCAACCTAGTATTTTTGTTGTCGTAAGTGACACAGCATGCCCAAAGATCTCCAAGACTGCGGTGGCCATAGAGCAGAGGCCCAGCTGGACTGTGTCCTGGCTCCTGCAAAACTAAGACAACCCAACTCACCACAGATAGCACTCAGCTATCACGAAACTGGTTGCAGACAGAAAAATTCAAAGATTCACTTTGAAGAATCAAAACTGTAAACTTTATAAATGGGCTAATCCATCCAGGTAAATTTTTAGTCCATTTGTCTTCAACACAGTAAACCCTTGTTGATTACATGCAACAAAATACAAGATCAGTCAAATGACCTGTCATCATTTTCTACCCTGAATATTAAGATGATTTTCGGACCATAATGCTATCATTAGCAGTATATTAAGCAGAGTCATACCATACGACTAAATCCTCCCAAAGAATATGGAAAACAATTACTGATGAAATGTGACTGTTTTGGTGGTGTTTGCTAAACAGCAAAACAATCTGATCGTACATAAACCTAAAGATTCTGTATGTAATTTTCAAGTAATTGAACACCTTAGTGTAAGAATTCAGTTCAGATTTTATAAAACAAAATTTCAAGCTCAGTCATCTTCTTTCTTTTTCTCCAAGCTCATTTGCTCAGTCTTCCAGGCTAAGTGAAGATGATTTACTGCTTTAAGGCACAAGAGATTGTTTAACAGTGTTAGGAATACGACTGGCATAATAGTCATAATTTCTCAAAGTGGCAAGTACCCCAGCTGAATTCATGTGTTTCACTTCCTTGTTATACTGAAATGAATTTCCATGGATATCAGTGATCTTACCTGGAAAAAACAATGAAAAATTATTCCAGCAAACAGGTGTTGGGGAGAGAACCTATTTTATTAGTACATGTGATATAACTAAAAACCCCCCAGATGGTCTTACGGGTATACGTGCCTGTCTTCAGATGTGAAATATCTTTGCTCCAAGTTTAAGTGCAACAGGTTTTTAGTGGCTGAAATCAAGTAACTAATGATTCTATTTTCATTCAGCAATACTTAAATTCCTTGTGTTTCAGGAAAAGGAAAACAGCATCTCTCACTTATGGCTATTTAAAATGCTTCCTGAATAGTTTATTGTTGACCATCGACAAGAAGGAAAGAAAAATCCTCAGTTCAAGTAAAAGCCAGTGTAAGTCTGTACTACAAACCCTAATGTAATAGAGGAATACCCCAGCTGGTTTTAAATGAGCTTCTAAAAATGACATAATAAAAGCAACACAGATCTTTGTGCAAGCTAATTTAACCACGAGATGCCTACATAACAAGGAGGCTAAATGCAGCACTGAGCTGCCCCAGATTGCTTGCTTTTTTGTGCCTGAGCTAACCTGTTTAAAGCTATCCCAGTTACCAACACTAGAGCCTGCAGAGGAGTTAAATGTCATTGTTATCCTTGCTTGACAGAATTCAGTAGATCAAACCCTACGATTTTAGCACATGGTGGCAGAAGGTCTATCAATGTGAACAGCGGAGAAGGTATAGTGTTACTTAAATTCTTGTCAGTGAGACTTCTTGTAACCTCTCTTACCCCCTCGAAAGGTGAAGTGGCTTATGTTGGCCAGAGACCATTGATCTTACTGAATAATGTGAACGACTCCATTTTGGAGTTTGTACATCTGAGGAACGATGACACGATTTGGCTTATTTTTGTTGTCTTAACAAATTCAGTGTCCATGTATTATATAATGTTACTAATAATAGTCCAGTTAGGAGAGTGTGACTTTACTGTGAAATGGTAGCCAACAGAGAAAAAGGCATTTGTTTTGAAATTATTAATATAACCAAAATTTTGGAATTTGGCTTGTTGAATTTTGACAGTTACTGTGTTAGTTCGAAAGCAGATCATATGCTTTCTGGAGCATAAATTGCTGCCTCTTTGGAGTTACTGTTGATTTCAAAGGGCTCAAAGCTCCCAGAGAATCATGACTATTTAAAAATGCATACATCCTGTCATTTTTCTTTCCAAAGACATCTTTTGAAACTCCTTTTTTTTTTTTCTATGAAAAGTATCATTAACTTTAAATTGATGCAGTTTTGCTTACCTTAGAATTCTGAATGCTATTAACCTACCTCCCACAGCATGAAGAATAGCTTCAGGCGCACATGTATCCCATTTCTTACACCCAGGACTGGCAAATACATAAGCAGATGCCTTGCCTTCTACAAGTTGAATGATCTGTTATGAATAGAGAGTGGCAATCATTGCAAAGGATCTAGGCATTTAGAAATGGGCTTAAATAACACCAGGAAACAGGCATTAGATCCGTTTATGTACTTATGGTCAGAAAACTAATACCAGGCATTTTCTTTCCAATATTACAAAAAATTCTATTAAGATTTACAAAGCGATATATAGTATTACCATTATGTATGATCTACTTTTGTTTGTTATAAATAAGCCTATAGGATGAAAAATCTGCTTTTAGTTTCAGAAACAAGAATTCTCATCTAGTGCAAGTAATAAGAAAATTAAGTGAAAACTATCTTCGTGTTGTCTTCATTTTGGGCCTTCCACACATTGGAGAAGTGATTGAAGGGTCTGGTTTTTTGACAACCATGCCAAAACTAAGCTTTCAAAACAGCAGCAAATGAGTATTCCCTGTTTGCAGAGAATGCAAGGGAAATACCACTGTGTGCTTCTATTTTTTAAAAATTTTATCCTTTCATGTGTGCTGCTAGATATCTGGGAAAAAAATTGTATTAATACAAACAGAAGGGGATGTCTAGTAATTGTGTTTTAAACTGAATTCCAATTTAGCCATTCTGGTCTTATATCTTTTTATTTTCTCCCTTAGAATACTGGAGAAGCTGGACCTCAACCGTGACCAGCGTGGCTACTGTTACAGATGTACCAGTGCCAAGTTCTCTACCTCATAGCAGACTGAATGCTAGAAAGAGAAGTGCCAGGGAAGGAGGAGGAAGTCTCCTACAAGTAAGCAAATTATTTCTTTGAACAATCTTTTTCTTTGTTTCAGAAGTACCACCTCCTAGTAAAAACAAAAGACTTGGGAGTTTTCATACCTTGTTTCCTGCTCCTCCAACTCTGATGACGCTGTCTGGATTCAGGGCACTGATGCAGTCATTTACCAGGGCGCTGCTGTGAGAACGGGTGGTAACGATGATGTGTTTCCCAGCAGGTGCTTCTGTAAGCTGAAATCCAAAGGCACCTATGCCCAGGACTCCCCAGATTGTCCTGCCCAGTGCAGCACCAGCTCCTGCCTGTGAAAAAGGTACATGGGTCTGGTGATGGTTAATCACAGTGATGAGCATTGAAAGCACAAATGGAAAGGAGTACCTACAGACATTTTTGCATATCAGGGAGTATAATGTTAATACTGTTCTACATGTAAATAATGGCATTTTAAGAGAGCTACTTTAGGGCCCTGAGTGAGAAATTGGCTGTCTTTAAGGCAATGACATCCTTTACCCTTTTATCTGTGACATTGTGGTGGTGTGTTACATCCTGCCTCCAATGAACGACAAATTAATATTTGTACAATTCTGTACTTCGGGCACAATCTGTAACTGAAAATATCTTGACTTTTTAAATGTTTCATCATACATGTCACAGAATCAGCTGATGATACGCATTACATCAGCTCAAGAGATTTTTCTTTTGATTCTCGTAAGCCTAGTTAATCAGGCTCCATCACAAGTTTTTCTCCCTCTCAGATGATACTGAAATAATCTCCCAACATGTGTAAATGCCTGTAGGTTGGCTATTCTGGACTTAACACCTGAAACCTGGCCTGACACGCTCTAACCCAGTGGTCAGTGACAGATATGCTTGGTTTATTTCGGGCTGCAGATCTATGGCAGTTACCACACATCACAAATGCATTCATTCACTGAAGACTTTATAGCAAAGACTGCAAAAATACCAAGCTGTACTTCTTTTACATTTGGCACTTTATATGTAGTGTGGTAATATACACTATATTAGTGTATTAGATAAGCCTCAGGATTCTGTTAGGCCCCTGAGATAGTTCCTGTAAAACATTCAAAATTGTGGATATTTAATAAAAACACCACCAATTTATTACAATGTTAACTCCACTACACACTGCTTTTCAGTTGAAAGTATGCTAACTAGAAATGGCTTAGAAGTGACTGTTAGAAACCACCTAGTGCTTTTAAATCAATGTGTTTAATACCTCATAGTTGTAGTATGGCTGATTAATAACTCCTGCTATTGCTTTGCCTTCATAAGCAATTCCAATAAGAACTGTTACGTGGTCAAGGAGACCTGTACAGAAATAATATGAATCTAGTTATTCTTTAGAAAGATAAATTATAGATAAAAATAAGCCTTTAATAAAAGTTCAAAAATTCATATGCAGGGTGGTATCTTAACGTAAACACTAATGAGAATTTTCTGGTGCAATAGGTTGATATAATGGTTTTAGTCATCTAGTCTTGAGGTCTGCAAAAAAAGGACCCATACAGAATTCTCTTAATAGCACTGTTATAATTAATACATAATAAGCTTAAAGGTACAACTACAGAGTATATAACATTCTTTTGTAATCCTTTTAATAGTATTAAAAACTAGCAATTTGTTGACAATTGTATATCTTCCCTGAAAAGGGAGGAAGATAAATCTATCTCAAAGATTTTACATTAATCAAGTGAAAGATATAGCAGGAGACTAAAGTGAGGTTTCAGCATACTGTTTTTGGAGATTTTCTTCCCCCCCTCCCCATTCATTTTAAGTTCTATTTCTATGGACACAAACTAGGTTTTGCTGCAGATAGTTTCTTCTCATCACTGAAGGATTATGATTTCAGGGAAGATGTTGGATTTTTTGAAAGGGCTACAAAGACAGCTGTGGTATTTGGGTTGTTTGAAGAAGAGGATGTAAGTATAATTGAGCAATGTGCCTGTGTGAATGGGAGCTTTAGTCCCTCAATTCAAAGTAAATGTGAGATTGTAAACTTGACTGAAAACTTAAGGCAACCTGCCAGCAATCAAAGGCAGCCCTTTGCTCCTTGAAATGATAAAAACTGGTGGGGGAATATTCAATACTCGTTAGAATTGAATGGAGTAATTAAATTCCACAGAACTTGAAGTACAGATAAAACATCAGCCTTGTGAAACAATATTGTAAGTAACTTCCATCACACCACTATTTACATGTGCATGCTAGTCAACTACATTGCTATAATTTTTCTTGGATGAGTGGAATGAAGAGAAGCCAACCTTCAGTGTACTCTTTGGTTCCATCCAAGGGATCAACCCATATGACAAGCTTTGAAAAGAAAATAAATAGAGGAAAATTAACAAATACAAATAATGTAAATTACCATGCAAAGTATATAATTTACTTTAGTGTTTTTATTTCCTTATGGTAATAAGGAAATAGACTATTTTTTTAATTAAGCCCAGAACAGTGTTTTACACAAAAAGCTTAAAAGCTGTCTGGAACTTCTCAGCATAGGGGTATGAGGGCTTAAACTGAACATGGAAATGGCATTACTCTATGTCCAAAGTAGATTCCTTCCAAGTAAATCAATAACAAGTTGTAAGAAGCAAATTTCCATTTCCACACAGGAACATTCAGCATTTCTAGCTCTGGCAGTGGGATTCTTATTACGATGTTTCAGTTTTTTAAACCAAAAGAAGATTGGCAACCTCAAAATAACCTTTTATCTTAATACATTTTTTAGCTAAAATCAGTAAGCAGATTAGAGTGTAAAATATGAAGACACATGTAGCATTACCACATTACCTCCTCTTCTTTAATTCCTGTGTACTGAGCAGGACAAGTTTTCTTCAGTATTTCTTCACAGTGACCATCTTCAATTAATTCCTCAGTTACCTCATTAGTGGACAGTTCCTAACAAAAGGATTCTCAAAATTATTAGAAAAAAGGTTCTGGACTCCCCTTAAGTGCACTTGCTTGCAATTTACTTGACAAAACAAATGTATTTTTTATTTATTTTTGTTTTAAACCAGATCATTTCCTAAAACCCGCTGAAGCAAATTCCACTGCCACTTAAATTATTGGTATGAAATAAAGTACATACCTCTTCTCCTATGATGGTCACCTTGGGAAACTTCCGTGCCAGGGAAGCACAAATGCTCATTTGTACCAGTCGGTCAGCTTTGGTCTGCAAGTCGTTGGCTCCTGTCTGTCAAAGGATGGGTAGGAATTTGTGTATTTCAAAACACCACCAATGACAAAACAAAAATCCCAAAAAACCTCAGTACAATAGTCCCTATGTCACTCTGAATGAAATTTCTTGTAATGAAAAAGAAGTCTAATTTGATAACTGATCAGCCTGATCTTGAGAGAGTCAGGCTAACAACTGAAAGAAGCAGATTTTCCCTGTAGATAGACAGGTGTGATATTAGAACAGTGTTTACATTCCACTGGTGCAATTGTACTGAATAACTATTTGTAGAAATACTACAGTATGTAGGGTATGAACCTAGATTCTGCACAGGAAGAGGGAAAAGCAAAAATTAAGTTAACAGGAAAAAAAATAGTATTTTAAGGCTCACTGGAGAGACATGACAAATTAGGCAAGAGGAGAAATACAGGGAAGGTGTTAGTAAAAGCTGATTTAAAGGTCCAATTAGTCTAGCTTGTTTAAAAAATGAAATTATGATGTATAAACTTCTACACAGTGAGCAGTTCTGTTGCCAGGTGGGTTACAGTAATTTCTTCCTAAATCTGAATGACCTGCTATATAGTGGAAGTGGACAATTTTATTAATACTTTCTTGCCTTAATCTTCATCTTCCTCTCTGAAAGGAGGGGAGCCCCTTAGGTCTGGAGACAGCACCCCAGTAAGAAATATTTCTGATAGCATGCTTCTTTAATAAGGAATATTTCTTGTACCAGGGAGGTGAGGATTTTATCTCCTTCCCCAGCTGCTGATTTTCAAAACTATGACTTTTGACCTGTGTCTAGCTCAGCATTAATAAGAGAAAGGAAACTGGAATAAAGTAAAAGTAATACCTTCTCCACTATGCCCAGGTCTCCTGCAGACATTACATTTCTAACGATTGTTGCAGCTTTCTCTGCAACAGAGTATGCAGAGGCAACCACACGCATAAGTAGAGCTGGAGAAGCCATACTGATTCCTGACAAAAAAAACCAAACAGCAAACTTACACATTTCTCTCTTCAAGAAAAGACAAGAAGGAAAATATTTCACGTAACATTCCAAACAGATACAGTTTAAGCTGAATAGGAAGGGGAAACTGTGGGTCACTGCCAGGGAGTAGTAATGAAGTCAGCTTTGAGTTTTTAAAAAAAATGCAATCAATGAACATTCCATGATATAAAGTGATTTCAGACAAGATCTTTCTAATATCCATGCTCCCTCTGACAGTGACTCTAGTTCTCCTCACCAAAATAAAATTTGGCATTAAAATAAGGGCAGCAGCAGAAGTGTGCAAAGTTCCAGTTTTTTTGTACATTTTGAAAGTAAGTTCATTTTTTCCCTGAATGGAAACTATAATTGGTTTGTGCCCAGACTCAAGTTTAAGGCTGCCAGACAGGATGACACAAGCAACTTTACTTACTATCTTCATTTATTTGAATATAAGGTAGGCTTTTGTAGATGGCCTTATTGTGGGTATGAAACAGGCTGGTGATACGCAGATACTGCAAACACCGCACTTGTGTGTGAAAGTCTGTTCATCTAAATCTTATTGTCCTTTCTGTATTGCTTTAACTTCTCTTGATTTCTTTAAGGAAATCTATTTACATCTTCCTTCCCTCAATGCTGTATATCCTGTCATTCTTCCTATGAAAGTATTCTATGTGTTCCCCAGAAAGTATTCTATGTGTTCCCCAGAAAGCATTAGTGCATTTCATTATCCCTTCAGTTTCCAGATAGAACTATCACTTTTGCAAAGGGCTAGCAATCACCTATTCCTCTAACCTTTTCTCTACATCAGGAAAAAGAAGTATCAATAACCATGCCATATTCTTTAAAATGCAGTGCTAATTGCTTTATTACTTTTCATGTTAATAAATGAACTCGTTAATCACCACATTGTAGGTGATACATTAAGCTTCTCTCACAGCCGGTACTTGCAGCAAGTATTGCCTAAGTGGCAAGAGGTCATTCTACAACGCCTTTCCTTTCTTCCTTGAGAGACCTACTTGGTAAAGTGTAACGTAATGAGGTGATAAGGCGAGCTACTGTAGATGATATTGATGTGACCTCAAGTTCGTGCCTGTTTACAGCAAAGGCAAACAAGCAATGTTAGAGACTTCCAAATCCCATCTTTAGCTGGTTTAAGAACTTCTTCACTGTTTTAGAAACACTGTATGTGCACCTCAAGTCAGATCTTTGAAGTCAGAAGAGTAGAGTGATTGTATAAGTAGACTAAAAAAGCACAGTTGCTAATGTTAATTATTTACTGTTCATGGGTAAGAGCAAAGTGCTCTGGAGTCCTGTAAAATACCCAAAGTGTAGGTGGGCTATCTTGGGCTGGTAACAATGGTTAGAAGAAATTTTGGAAATGCTGCCTGTGGCAAGAAGCAGGTCCCAAATGAAAGTTGCAGAGCAAACGTGTGTCATAACACATGGAAGACACCTACTATTTTAAGTATGTACCAACATGTGAAACAAGTTAATGGGAAGGAAAAAATGCTGTTTACTCCATACTGTGAAAATATGAGTGTTTCTGAGAGAAAAGTAAAAAAATTAGCATATTAGATGGGAAGTTTGGGGTTAAAGAATTGAGCTCAGAAAAAGAAAATTAAGACTTTATGCTCAGATTCTCATTCTTCATTTGACCTTTTACTGGACATTTGATCCTGCTTTGTAAAATGAGGTTAAAACTTTGTTGTTTTAAAGACTTGATTTATTTCTTGTTGGCATTATGTTTCAAAAGCCTTAGGAAACAATACAGAAATACTAGCTTATATTCTCGAAGCTTGACTCAAGGTGTTTCTTGGGCATTTTTTCCTTGGACATCAGGGCAATCAAGTATACTGTTGTGAACCTATACCTGAAATCTCTAAGCAAACCTTAGAGTATTCTTATGAAAAACAAGGCTTATTAAGCAAAACTGACATGGGAGGTTCAACATCCCCTTCTCCTCTATTTAGTAACTAATGAAGTGTGTTATTACCGAAAAATATGCCTTAAATTTTTACTGGGTTGTGTCTCCTGTATAGCTCATTTTCCAATGAGTTGGACCTTTCTAGTCAGATGAATTACCCCTGTGTGCTAGTTGGTCATAAGTTTCTTAAATCTAACTTTCTGATCACAAATTAACTGGTTTGTTTATACGTTTATGGCACATTCTTTCTGACGAGGGCAGTATCTAACGTATACTTCCACAGCACAAAATGAGTTCCCCAGTTGTTACACATTTTAACTGGGAAATGTTTAACTATTACAGGATGGCTACAAATAATTTATCAAAACTAGGATGAAGAATTTGCTGATGCTGATGGCACCTTTGTTGCAAACATCCAATTTCACCTGATGAAAGAAACTGGCATCACAAGCAGCACACCTTTATGTGTTGAACTGTGACTTCTTCCTCTGACCTCTTCAAAGCCCCGGTGACTAGAGCTCCCTGTTTGCTTACAGCAGGCTTTGGCTCACATTTAGGAACAGGTAAAGGTTCCATTCTGCACAGCCTAAGGAAGCAGCCTGTGCCAAGAAGCAGGTGAAGGCTTGGAGGGGGATGATGCCTGGGTCCCTGCGGTTCACCTGCAGACTTCCAGTGGGAAAGGGCTGCGTTAACGTAGTTTTACTGAACTGCTTTGAGGCCGTTTGAGTTAAATAAAAAGGAAGACCCTGTGCCGGATGTTCCTGTGATTAGGACTGCCTGCGGCGCGGTGCGGACCAGCCGCGTTACTGCCCAGCGCTCTCTTAACGCGCTGACTCGCGCGGTGCGGTGGCTGCCGGTGACAGGAGACGCGAACTCACCGTCTCCGGCCGCGCTCGTCCCTCGATGCCGGCCGTGTCCCTTGCTCTCCTCGGGTCACCCTCTCCCTCTTTGCTGTCACCGTTCACCAGCGGCGTGCGGGGCGCTCTGAGCTCGCCGGGAGCCGTTCCTGTCGGTCCCCTCGCCAGGCGATGAAGCAAGCGAAGCCGAAGTCCAAGCCCCGCCGGTTAGCTCCCTGCCTGCGGGCGGTGCCCGCCCCTGCGGCCTCTGTGCCGGCTTCTTCGGGAAGAACTCGCCCCGATAGCGTCAGGCGGGCGCTATCGCCTCCGCAAAGTAAGCCCGAAACGCTCCGATTCCTTCCGGCTCCGGGGAGGGCTGAGGCGCTCCGCGGCTCCCCCCACCCCCCGGCCCCTCCTGTCGAGAGGCCGCCGTGGAGGGGAAAAAAACGCGTTGCCGTGCGGCGTGTCCCCTCCAGCGGCCCGTCACGGCCCCGCCGCTTTCCGTAGCGCAGCCGGAAGTGTTTTCCCAGCGTGTGTCGCAGGGAGCCCGTGAGGATGTTTCGGGCCTGGCGGGCGCCGCCGCTGGCCCGGGCCGGGACGCGGGTGCGGCTGCGGGCCCGGGCGGGGGTCGCCTGGGGATGGGCACGCTCCGCCGCCTCGGAGGCAAACAGCCGTCTGCCCGTGGAGGAGAGCCGGCAGGACTCCCAGTACCGGGATACGGTGCTGCTGCCGCGCAGCCGCTTCCCCGCGCAGCTGCCGGGGCGGCTGCAGCCTGAGACCGAGCTGGAGACGCAGCAGGTAGCGGTCGGGGGCAGGGCCGGCTCGCCCGGGGGCTGCGTGCACAGAGAGGGGCGCGGGGTTCCCCCGGCCCGCCTCGACGGCAACTCTCCCGTGGGGGTGCGGCGCGACCCCGGCCCTGGGA
>VZTU01018021.1:18168-72763 GCA_013400835.1 Zapornia atra
GAAGGAGGGTGGGAGTGGCGGGTCGGCCTTTTGCTGCGGTTACCTTTTCGTCTGTCTGGGGTTTCGTGGGGGCCTGGCCAGGCCGTTGCAAGCTAGCACTCAGGGAAGGGTGAAGCGCTCGGGGTAGTTCGCTAGCTGGTTAGTTGGAGTCGGGACGCTCTCAAGTTTGTTACGGCTTCGTCTGGAGAAGGAGTAACTGCACCCCTGATAACGGAGAGCCAGACTCACAATGCTGGGCTTAGTACTATGCCCCTCTTGGGCTTTTAAAACAGTTTTACACTACTTATGCCTTTTGTTACAGAGTTTAAAAAGGTAGCTTTATATGTTTGTGTATTTTAAATACGCATTTTACTAGGTAGACAAAGTCCAGACTTCTTGCAAGTGAGAAGACCTGCAGTGATTTAGGTGTTTTCATGTTGTCTTTACAGAAATGTGGATTTTCAGAACTGTATTTGTGGCAACGGCAACGGAAAGCAAAGCAGGAGTTTTGTCTTCATGATGGACCACCTTATGCCAATGGAGACCCTCATGTTGGCCATGCATTAAATAAAGTAAATGTTTACTCATTCATACTGTGCACTTTCAAAGTGGTAGATACTTTCCATGCTGTGCTGTGTGTTACCCACTCGCATTTAAATCAATAACACTTCAGTGTGTTTAGTATTTTGGTAGAGGTGGCTTTTAAAAAACAAATGTCACGGGTATGTGGCTATCATATGATGCCCTGGTGACACTGATACCATAGCGTGACATAAATACCTCAGACTGCTATGTGGTCCTTATATGCTGAGGGCTCATTTACGAGGCTGAACATTTCAGTAAAAAGAAAACTTCGATTTCTTTTTTAGAGAAAGTCTAGCCTTCATTTCCAGCAGTATTAAATGCACGGTTTATATGTGTATTGAATGTATCACACACAGACATGTGGAGCTGAGCATATATTTCTGTATGCCTGTGTGTAATAATGTCTCTATAAGGCATGGTTGAGTTGTGTCTCACTATTATTTTTTTCCTTCGGGTACTTTGTAAGCTTGTTATATTGAATTTATTTTGTTTTATCTGGGAGTCTTCAGTAGAGCCACCATGGCTAAATGTAGATGGTTTTACAGATGTCAATCTCAGCTTCAAAATTACACTCCTAAGTACATTGGCTGCATTTAGATTTAGTCCGGAAAGTGACAGCCTTGCATGTCCTGCAGCATGGGAAGAAAGTAAATGTGACCCACAGCTTCCTATGGTACTAGTCCTCAAAATTGGGATTTTTGAAAATTACAAGTTTTGGTAGGCGATCATTCATATCAAAAAGCAATACTGTGCTAGGCCAGTGTAACTAGGCCAATACTGTAGGTCCAGCTCAATATTTTTAAAATGAGAGCAAGTAGGGTTTGTTTTCGTCCAAGTCTTACAAGTTCATAACAGCATCTTTCAGTTATACTTAATCCTTTGATCAGAGGTCCTTTGAGGTGCTGCCAAAATGCAAAATGATGGATGAGAGGGGGAAAAAAAGTCATAAATGGACAGTCTTAAATGTATCATGCAACCTTTTATGGTTGTTTTCTTAATTTACAATAATTTCTCCACACGGGGGAGCTAAAGCCATAACTGACCCTTGTGTCATTCCAGATTTTGAAAGACATCACTAATCGTTTCTACGTGATGAGAGGTTATAAAGTGCACTACGTGCCAGGGTGGGATTGTCATGGATTGCCAATTGAGCTGAAGGCGTTGTCAGAAGTCAAAGGAGCTGAAAATCTTTCACCAATGCAAATTAGACAAAGAGGTAAACTACTGCTTGCAAAAATCTTTATAGAAAAAGTTGGCTTACGTGTTTGTATGTCCTACTGACCATAGTTTGAATTTTATTCTTTATAAACAGCCTTTCTATTTTATTGGGTGCTTTTCTCTTAGCTGTTGGTTACATTTTCTAGGATGGCTGTGTGTTATTTGCCAAGCAATAGTACAATGTGATCTTACCAAGTGGGATAATTGAGTACAGGCTTAATTTGTTGCTATAGTGAGCATGCAGCATTAACCCTGGGTATAAAAACCAGGAGTAGGGAAGAGGGTTTGTAATTCGGCTTTGCTTAACTGCATAGCAGCATGAAACGGATATTTATCAGATCAGCATTCTTTTGGGTTTGGAAGACTGGATTTGCTGAGGAGCTAACAATAAGCTGCACATAACCTGGGAGTCCCTGCTTGAGCACGGGGTTCAGCCAGATGACCTCCAGAGATCCCCTCTGACCTCATCCATTCTGTGGTTCTGTGATAAAAGTTGGGCTTCATCAGGATTGCTTGGCTCAATATTGTAATTAGGGATGTATTTATTGACTGGTTTTAATGATGCTACAAAACTATTGGGGTGATCCTTTCAGACAAAGTTAGTCTGCATTACGTGGAGACTGTTCTGAAAAACTATTTCAAATACCAGATGTATTAAAAAATGACAGCATTCAGCTTCAAAATGATTTGTGATGAGCGATTTAAACTGCTTTAGCTTGAAATTGTAGCAATGAATCAGGCTAACTTGTTTTCAGATGCATGTTGCTCTGAAAAGTTTGGATCAGCATCAACAGAGGTGGTCAATTTTCACTCATATTTTACATTGTTCGAGGACGCATTTTGAGAAATGGCTCTTCATAACTAAATACACGGGTTTTTTTCCTTTCTTCCTTAAAAAGAAAGCTTATGTTCTACAGATGCTTGTGCTTTATCTCCCTAGATTAGTCAAAAAGTGCCACTCTTGGGTCTTTTTACTCTTTGTAGTTGTTTTACATAATAGTTCTCTGAAATCTAGATACATTTTGAGCCATAGTAGTCTGTTTAATATACATTAGTAATTAGTGCATAGTTTCAAAGAGGCTCAGGCTTTTCTAAAAACAAATGTCAACAGCATCTTTTAAATGGAATTATATTGATCTTAGTGGCCTGAACCGTGTGCTTAATGGAACTGTTCCCTTCAGCCAGAGAATTTGCAGAACGAGCGATTGAGAAACAGAAATCTGCCTTCATGCGCTGGGGTGTAATGGCAGATTGGGCTAACTGCTACCGTACATTTGATCCAAAGTATGAAGCAAACCAGCTGAGAGTCTTCTACAAAATGTATGATAAGGTATGTTGAACTTTTGTTAAAGTGTGTTTTGTCTTGAGTTTCCATTCTCCTGATTTTCTTTCCCTTCCCTCCCTTTTCTCTCTAGGGTTTCATTTATCAGGACTATAAACCTGTGTTCTGGTCTCCTTCAGCAAAGTAAGAATCAACTTACTATTTTGTCTTGAAAATTTTAGCAAGGATATTAATAGCTTTTCATGTCCAAATCTGCTAACTTATGTTTGATACCTTCCCAGAACAGCCTTGGCAGAAGCAGAGCTTGAATACAACGAGCAGCATGTCAGTCGTTCTGTGTATATGAAGTTTCCCCTGCTAAAGTCACCACCTAAGCTGGCTTCTGTGATAGGTATGGCCTCTGTCTATATTTTAAGACTGATAGCTTGTACTTCACTTACAATTATAACAAAATTAGTTCTAATTTACATCTGTAGGTGGATCATCCCCCACTAGCGTGCTGGTCTGGACCACGCAACCTTGGACTGTGCCAGCCAATCAAGCAGTTTGCTACATGCCAGATTCAGCGTATGTATCTTTCACTTGGTTCAGTGATCTGTGTCAGTGTTTATCAGCAAAGTTAAAACATTCTGGCCTACCACTGCGTTTTATTTAAGGCACCTTTTTTTGTGGTTGGTTGATTTGTTTCCAGGTGACAGAATTGTAAGTTTTGTTCTCTCTCTGTTAATATATTTAATTTTTGTGCTTTTTATTTTTTAAGTTATTCCTTCTCCCTGATGTTATATTAAATCTTTTGAGACTTAAGAGTGAATTGGACATATGGATCTTAAAAATGTATGTTGCTGTTCTTTTAGAGGTGGAATGGTTCAACAATTGGTAGCTTTATGGTGTTTGCATTGTAGATACTCAATTGTGAAATGTACGACGACTGGTGAACACTTCATTCTAGCTGCAGATAGAGTTGAATCTACAGCTGCTGTTTTGGATACACAGTTTGAGGTTATATCAACGTGTAAAGGTAGATTTTAATCTTGTTAAACCTTAAATTTCTTAGAAATTTGCTAGTAGGTGTCTGAAAACAGACGTCTGATTCAGTGTCATGAGCTGGGATTTAATGTGTCATTTGTGAACTTTACTAATTAGGCTTTATCGGTGATTCAGTGCTGGAAATACACATATCTAAAGGAGGTGTGAGAATGGTGACTTCTGTGACTGTTGTTTTGGTCTTTTCATGCCTGCTTTTTCAGGGGCAGGGGAGGTATTATCCAGTTCTCTGCTTGATAATCTTGTTTCTCCTAATCATAAAATTACCTGGAGGTGGTGGTCTCACATACTTCAATCATGTGATTTGCAGATAACGTACATCAACAGAGTCAGACCTTTAAAAAATACTTTAATATTAGAACCTGTTCTTTTTATCTTCCCATATATTCAGTAATTAGTTATATTTGCTACCTTGTCTGTATTTGTGTGTCTTGACTGTCTGACAGCAGTTCCTAAACATGTTCCTTCTATCAAGAAAGCATTCAGTTAAGGCCATTTTGCCATATGACGTGGTCCTCAAGCTCTGTGGTTCTTGACTTCCAGCAAGACTTTACTTAGATTTCTTTATTTTTTTAACCCTAAATTGTCACTAGCTGTACTCTCTTTGTGTGTAATTTAGAGAATTTAAATTGTTGATGACAATATTACTAGTTAAAGGCACATCTAGGAATAGAACCCAAATTAAAGGTTTTTAATCATTACCGAGATGTGCCTTTGGAACACTGAGATAGTGGCTCCCAAGGAATGGGAATGTGTGAAGTGTCTCTATGTGGAATTTCACTACTAAGGGAATACTGTTGTCAAAGCTAGAGGAAGGTTTTTTCCTTCAAAGGAAAAATTACTGCATGCAGGACTAACAATGTAGGGAGTTCAAAAGCATTTGGACAGGGACCCATGAACAAGATAAACTTCGGGAATGTTATCCCATATGTGTGCTCACTGATCACTTGTTCCATTTCTGCTTTCTGATAAAAGAAGCTGGATGCATGACTTGTTTATTTTCTCATTTGTTTGTTTTTTTCTTTTTTCCACCCCCAGGTGTAGATTTGGCAGATGGTTCTTGTGCTCACCCCACAATTCCTGGCAGAGTCTCTCCTCTCTTACCTGCAAATCATGTGACAATGGCAAAAGGAACAGGATTAGTTCATACAGCCCCAGCCCATGGTATGGAAGACTACAGCGTAGCTTCCCACCATCAGCTGCCCACGGTACTTTAGTTTTTCAACTGTTGCCCTTGATTTCCTGCAACTGCCTGATCACATGCCCCTGAAGTGTGTGTTGTAATTTGTGCATAACACTTGGAAAAGTTTTGAAGCATTCATATGAGTATCACTGATGGCCTGCAGGGATGCTGGGCTAACCTTAAAGCATGTATCAAAATAAAAGGAGGAAATTTATCATCTATCTGCCTATTAAAGCTTACAGGGAAGTGGTAGAACAGAATCAGATTTCTCTTTTCTCAGTGTTTCTGTTTTTTAGAGGATAACACAGACAGTTCTCAGGTGTTGGCTCTCAGTACTCAGAATTGGCTTTTATGTATCTGGCAGACCAGTAAATCACCAGTTACGTAGATCATTATTACTTTTCAGCAAAGCTTGTTTTAAACAGTTACATAAATACAGTTCTGTTACACGTGACTGGTTTGTATTTGGTGGAAATGAAGGTGTAGGGTATTCTTTTTCTCTTTTACCTTTTTGAAGAGGTGACTGCTGAGATGTTCCAAAACTTGGTTATGCTCCTATTTCTGGTCGGGTTTTTTTGAGAGTAGGGTTTTTCTTGAAATCACTTTTCAACTTACTTTACTAGTGAAGTTGAAAAGTCATTGAAATACTAACCAGTGAGTTGATGTAAGACAGTATATATATATATCTGCAAACGTAATGGTGCTCATTTCTTCTGATATATTGAAATTCATTTGCCTCATAGATTACTAAATTGCTGTTCACCAAATCTGAAGTGTACATAAATATAACATACTTTGCTATTCATCAGATAAGTAGTTACTTAGCAGAGTACTTAACTCGCTTCTGAATGCCAAGAAGGTAATTGATTGCCATATGGTATTTTATTGACATGATTAACATATTTATTTTAAGGATTGCCTTGTGGATGAAGGTGGTTTTTTCACTGAAGCTGCAGGTCCTGAACTTCAAAATAAGAATGTCCTTGAAGAGGGGAACGAAGCTGGTGAGTATTTGACATTTAGCCATTTGTTACATCATCAGTTGCGTTCCTGCAAGTATGTTTTGAGGATTCATGTGCACTGAACACATCTTGAATGTGGATAAGGTACAGGCACTTCTTACTAGGTGTTGGTCGTGGAAAGGAATGAACTGAGGTTAAAATTAGCGGTATATCTGATTTTACTCTTCCCTCATTTTCTTTTTTTCTCCCAGTCATTCAGATGCTCCATGCAGCTGGGAGTTTGTTAAAAGAGGAGAAATACGTTCACAGTTACCCATATGACTGGAGGACCAAAAAGCCAATGATCATTCGTGCCAGCAAACAGTGGTTCGTAAACACAGCAAGCGTGAAGGCTACAGCACAGGTATATAATTTTCCTTTTTTTGGGGGGGGAAATCTGAAAGCAGCTGATGCCCCTTGGAATCAGCAAAATAATCTTTCTATAGCTTACTCCAGAATCTGTTCTTCTCAAGATTTTACCAACACTAGTTGAAAAGTGTTAGTTCTTTGGAGAAGTGATGGATGTTGGGTTTTGTCAATATTGATATAATCCAGGATAAATACATTGACTGACATATTTTGTTTGTTCATTGTATTTGTAGGAGATGTAAACATTTCTTAGAGCTTCTGAATCTTTTTCCCAAAAAATATTTTTAAAAATACAGTGTTTCAAGGAGCTAAATCAGAGGAGACATTTTTATCACTGTTAAAATTACCTTTGGTGGCCTTGCATGGACAGACATGTTTCTTTGCTCCCCTATTAATTTTGCCACAGTCCTAATTTAAATAACTTCAAGACATACTGTGTGTTTTTTAAATGTTCTTTGAAATTACATGCATCCACATAGAAAGCTCAAACCAGCACCTTAGACCACCTTGGGCAACAGTGATGTATTTCAAATTAGGGCATGAGGTGGTTTTTCCATATTCATCTTTACAATGAAGGAAAATGTGGGTGTTCAGCAGGGTGAGAACAAGTAGTAGCTCATAGTCTTCAATGCAGGCAGCATGTGTCAAGATTTAGTTTCAGCATAGACAACAGCACAAGGCACAATGACCTGTTAAACTTCAGTTAGAGATGTGGATCCTGTTTCTTACTCACTTTGCTAGAGAATCAGAGCTGGCAAAGAAGTGTTGGCTGCTCTGTGGGGACCTGCATGGTGTATTTACAGTGCTCTGAGTGTGTTGTTGAAGAGCAGTATGTGGTGAGGTAAATGACATGAATGTGACAATTACCCAAGAATATGTTATTCAGTACTGGGAGCTTGAGTGTGGACCTGTACCTTTCTTTACCAGTAGCATAAGCAGTGTTTGAATGTTGAAGCATGCTCAACAACTCGCTGTGTACTTTATAGGAAGTGCTGAAAAAAGTGAAAGTTATTCCTACATCTGCAGCGAACAGGATGCTTGAAATGCTGGACAGAAGGACATTCTGGTGTATATCACGACAAAGATGTTGGGGTGTTCCAATTCCTGTTTTTTATCAGAAGAACACAGGAGAGTGCTTGATAAACAGGTATTTCTCTAGCCGTATATACTGCAAAATTAAAGAATGAGCAATGTCTGCTGTGCTGTAGTTATACAGTGCTAGAAAACTTCTCTTTAAATAGTGCATGCTTTTTACTTGTAGTTGTTTATACACAGAACGGATTCATCTGTTTTCTAAGGGAAAACAATCAAAAACCTCATTGCTGAAGGTTACTTGTATGCTAACTGGTAGGAATTAATTTACTTAGATACTTAAGATACCTGAAAAGTCCTCTTGATAGTAATTGCTGCTTTTATCTCTCATCTTCAAGTTAAGCGAGCTGGCAGCGATCTCCAGCCTTTACATTTAAGGAAGGAGTAGAATGCAAGTTGTAGTTAAAATAGATCTCAACTGTAATTGTACTACAGTAAATTGAATGATAAAAGTGTTTTGTCAGAACAGAGTTTTGCAGATATCTTGTTGTCACTTATTCGACTGAAGTGGAATAACCAAATCAGTTGCAGAATAAATAACTACATTTTATTTCAAAATACATGTAAGTGTTTTTGAAGAGTCAGTCTTAATAAATGTTAAGTGAGTTTTAGCTCTGCGGTTTGGTATCTAAAGCTTCTGAGGCTAGCCTTAATCTGCCATCTTTTGGTGAAGTTAATAGTATCCAGGAATTGCAGATGCTGCATTTCAGGGGTTCTAGACTCTGGAATGTGGAGGAAATCCAAGCTATGCTTTAAAACAAGAAACCCCAACCAAATATGATCCTTTTCTGTCTTGTAAGGGGTAATAGAGTTCTGCTTTTACCCTTTTGGGGAGCAGAGGTTTTCAATTGTGAATCTCATTTAAGGGGTGATTTCATAGTATTGTGGAGTTCCATGTTTGTTGTTTATTTCCATAATGGCTTTCTGTCTTGAGATATGCTAGTGTAACTGTTCTATACATCTTAACCTCACAACGGTTTGTGCAAAGTCATTATGGATAAGAAGATTGCATAGCTGGAGATGAATGTAGATAGTGTTGGTTTTTTTGGTTTTGAGGTTTTTTTAATTCTGGTGTGGACTAAATGCACTACAGAGAGCCCAGCCTGTTTTCCCAAGGCTGGACTGTGCATGTGGGTACAGTATTAGGTAAAGCTTAGGGTGTGGAGAGCAGGGAATGGACTTTAAGCCATGAGTCCTTAGCTTCACCTAGTGTGACTGTGTGTGTAGGTGCAGAGATATGTACTTTGACTCTCAGTAGGCTGTAACTGTGAGACCACAGTAACCGTAGCCATTTATAGTACCTGAATCATGCTGACGCAGATCAGGAAATAAAGGAATGGAGGCACTATAGGCTGTAAAATCATTTTACCTGCAAATACTGTTAGCATATGAAAAGTAAGTCTGTGTTCATGGTTAAAAAAAATACAGTTCCTGAGGAATAGTTACCATAGTCTGTCTGCAGAGTAGACTTGAGTGTGTTACTTGCGCTTGCTTAAAATTGTTAAATATGTAGTTTAACAACCAAATAAGAGTGCAGAGTTTAGTGACTGGCAGTTAAATGTGAAGGGCACCATGAAGCAATAGCTCCTTCAGAACGTAGAGGAGCTGACCTAGCTGGCACAGAAAGCATTTGAAAGGAGCAATACATGGCAGTTCCTTCAGACTAGTAAAATTACCTTGAAAGCCAGTGACCTGTATTAAAAAGCATGTAAGTGCTTGAGTTGTGTGAGGTCATTGCTGGAGCTGTATGATCTCTGCCAGTCGGGGCATTTTGATGTGAAAAATTCTGCAGTAGTGTGACAGTTTGACCTGTGTGTGCAGGCATCGGTCTGGCAGCCGCGCAGGCTGGCGAATGGATGAAGGCACAGTATGGTGTCTTTGGTTAGGGTTGATCTGGGAGAGAGACAGACGTTCAGGAAACAGAAAGAAGACATCCAGTGTGCTTGAAAAGGAGGTTTATTTCATTTGGCTGGCAGCTAAAGATGCTCATTTATAAGCAATACTCCTCACTTCTAATGTGTTTTACTGTAGGGGTGAAATTTTCAAGGAAAACTCTTAAATACGCATTAAATACATTGTTAGCCGTGGCAGACTTCTGTAGCCTGAGTTGGAAAAGTGCACAGAATATTGGCCTATAGAAATGACAGGCAAATTTAGAAAGCAGTCTGTCAATTCATAGGTCATTTTCCTGGACACCAGGTCTAAACAAAATAAGCAGATAGGCCTAAATATTCAGTTGCATTTTCATTATCAGTTTGAAATTGTATCGCAACAGATTACTGACCTACTTCTGACGCTTCAGAAGTTTCATACTCAGATTGTCTGAATAATTAGTACCACTAAAACGACGCCAGATAACTTACATGTCAAAACAAAAGCTGTTTTCTTATCTTGAATGGTGGATAAGCATGCAGTGGCAGCTGCTCCGGAGCTTTTGAGTGGCTATCAAAAGTAACAGCATCTCCACTGGAAGTCAGTGTAGTCCACATGGAGTTGCTGTTACATATGAGAGCACCGATGTTCAGTCTTAAGTGGTAATGACTATGTATCACCTGTAAAAACATTTATTTTAAAAAACCCTCCACAGCCCCACACTAAAATAAACAGCTGTATTTCCCTCCATAAGACAGAGTTTCTCCTGGACTGGTCCTGTGAAAGGCTGCAGGAAGCTTCTCTTTTAAGATGCAACTGCCCATCTCTAACATTCCCACACCAGCAATCCTGTCTTTCTAACCTGAAAGCCAAGAGCCAGGCTGTAATCTTGTATGCAGCAAGTCTGACGCAAGGTCTCCATGAGTCCTCCTGTTTGCTGCTGTGGCCCTCTCAGCCCTTAAAGACATTTGACTGTGCGTTGTTGTTGTCCAAGATTATAATTTTAATACATAACTGAAGATTAGGTCCTTTCTGTAGAGAGTACCACATCATACTGCAATCAGGAGTTACAAAATTGGTCTAAAATAGTAAAACTTTGTACAAGAGAGAAACGTAAGAGAAGACTTTTTTTCATTATTACAACATTTCAGAAAGAGTTAGGAGAATACAGAGATAATATTCTGTGTGATTTTTCTGCACAAGAGGAGAAAAAACACTTTAAATAAAATGCATGCACAAATAAACACTGTTTTTCAACTTTGAAAATCTAATACATTTTGTGAGAAAACATTCCAGTTCTAGGGAATTCTGTAACCTAGAGATCCAAAAGGTAAAACAAGAGTTTTATATTCCCAGCAGAAGCTCAGCTGAGGAAGCAAGTGTGAGATAAATACCTTAGACCCCACGCAATAAATTCTTAACTTTACAAATTCACTGCTCAGATATTAGTAATAATATCTATTATTGCAAATATTATTCTAATGCTTGAGAACTTTTCTCCCCCTCTATGTGACTTTAATTAACAAGTAACTTAAATTTCTGAGGGGAAAACAAAAAAATAAATAAAAGCAACCTGGTTTTGAAATAGATCTTACCCTGCCCTCTAATTTGCTTTGTGAAATACTGAGATATTTCAGTGGCTTGTAAGCAATAGCAACTTACCATCAGCTAAATACTTACTGCTGAAGTATCAGCGTTCACGTAGCGTCGAAGGTAACTTGCCTTCTTCACTCTTCTTTGAAGAGGTTGAGAGACCAGCAGGCACTGTATTCTTCTCCTCCCGACTGTATCTTAATGCTGCCTAATTTCTGTTAACACATTAAATAAGTGTTCAGCATAATCAATATCAGACTTCAGAGTGATTGGCTGGTGTCGTGGTAGCGTGAATTGCCGTAGGGGTGTCGGTGTTAAAATGTAGCGAGTGACACGTAGTGCAAGTTCTTCTAGATAGCGTATGAATACAGGGCAAAGTTTTACAATGCTTTTTATTGCTGCCTCTCTGAATTACCATACTCACGTTGAAGCTCACAGATTATAAAGTGATGAGTAGTTATTTGAGAAAGGTGGCTTTCACTTGTACTTTTTGTTAAAGTACTTTACAAAAAACCTTATTCCTTACAATTCCTTACAAAATTCTCTCTTAATCATATGGATCCTGGGAAAAGATTGGGGGCAGGGGGGAAGTGTTTGTCTTGGGTTTTTCAAACTGTAGGAAGAAAAAGTATTTGTTGAAATGGGATCCTGGAAATCTCTGGTTTTAATGATCACTTATAAAATACTAACCTTTTAATGTTCACTTGTATTCTGTAGGGAAACTGAGTATGGGGGGAAAAACTTGCACTGCTACAATGCGTTTTTTACTTGATTTGAAACTACAACAGAATTTTGAGAATATTGGCCAGTTGGAAGTTGATTTCCTGGTCATTGACTCCTTATTTCTTGTAAGTGGTTGATAAGGCAAAACTGACCTTTTAGTTGTTGGAAAACTTTTATCTGTAGCATAATCGTATCCGTTCACGTGTCGTAAAAATGTGTCTTTAAAATAACTCTTCATAAACTAACAATATAAGCCTTTGCATTGCACAGCAATAGGCTTGGTAAAAGGTTAGTCCACACTACACTTTGTAGTGATGGTGTATCCACACCAGTGTGGGGCATTGGCGATGCTTGCTTACTGTAAACGAAGGCAGTAATTTTATGATGTTTTCCCAAGGGAAAACGATAGCAGAGTTTTATTTCCTTCTTGTCCACCCCCTTACCTCTGATGGAAAGGAGAACAGTTCACCCTCACTGCAGGTAATACAGATTACACTAACACAGTGTTTCAGGTGTGATAGTGTCATCCCCCCCCTTCTTAATTTATCACAGATATTTGTATCCTGGGCCCAACCTTAATCATTATCTCTTCTGAAGAGAGCTGTCATTGCAATTAACAGTAGCGGTGTCAGAAAACTGTGGGCACTTCAGGCTCCATCTCTTTTGCTTAAAACTTAGAACATCTGATATCCTGAGATTGCTACTATCGTCAGACTGAATCCAGACAGCTGCTGGAAAACGTTGTTAAGACCATATTCCTGTGTGTAGTCCAAGGTAGCTGTTAGCTTTGGTCTGTAGCTGCATTTAATTCCTTTTAAAAATCCTTACAAATAGCAATGCTATTAAATATCTGACGAGTGCTTTAAAGATTTCTAGATTGGAAATGAATTCTTCACTGGACTTTATGTCCCTCCACTGAGGTATATTTGCAATATGGGAAGGTTACATAGAAGGCAAACATAGTTCCTGTTTCCATTCTCTCCTCACTTTATATGGCATGCTGGTAGCTTTGCCTTCATAGTTATGGGCGTGATTCTTGAGTAGAAAATTTTTCTGGCTCTTATTTGATGACAGAGCCATTAACTGAGCACTGAATCACTTCTTCCATGAATCACTCAACATGCACTGACATTTATATGGTAATAAACACAGTTTAACTAATCCTCTTTTCTGATTTCACTATTCTGTCTTCTTCTGGTGATCACCATGGTACAACTTGGCCCATAGGAAGGCAGTGAGTCTGCAGAGAGAGCTCTTCCAATAATTACTTGAAGACAGCTAGTTGCCTGTAATGGTCTTTAAAAATACACTCATCTTGCATTT
The DNA here is from genome assembly GCA_013400835.1 of Zapornia atra. Lineage (NCBI taxonomy): Eukaryota > Metazoa > Chordata > Aves > Gruiformes > Rallidae > Zapornia > Zapornia atra. The sequence continues at coordinate 31,433 of VZTU01018021.1, forward strand.
GAGAAGAATCAAAGGTGGAGCCTCCTATTGGTGAGGAGTGAAAAATAATGGGGTGTCTTGCTGTTTCTAAAGTGGTCCTAGGTGCTACGGTCAGTGTCATCATTGAAGGTCTGGGTGTAAAGCCAGCCTCATTAGTGAAAGTGCTAACCCTGCAAGACAAAACCAAATTCAGTAGAATAGTTTACTCAGGGCTGAGACAAACTAACTTCTCCTTGGCTTATTTGAGTTTTCCTGAGAGCTTTCTGAATTTGAAGATTTAGCCTGAAGGAGGCAAGGCAGAAGGGATACTTACCAGCTATCTGCCAGAACTGGAGTAGTTGTTTGCTTTTGTCTTGGAGAAGTAACACTTCACAACTGGAAGCATAGGCAAATAAGCCTCTGTGCAAATATTTCTGAAAGGAAAAGATACCGTTCAGAACCGGAGCTCCTAAATGTTGTTTTACCAAGATAAATGTTAGCAGATATATTACAAAGCCATAAATTGTGTCCTTTCATCATCAAACTGGTAGGTGAATGAATGATATCCATTCTTGCCTGAAAGGGTGAGAATGGCAGTGGTATGCTGGCTGGCTGGCGCTTTGTGACTGGTACTGGTTAGTGGGTTTTCTCTCCAGAAAACCTACTGGGATGTTTTACAGCAGTTTACTTTGAAAAGGAAAAATGATTAATTGATGACTGTTGCACCTCTTGTCATGTAATTAAGTAGTAATTTGTTTCACATCTTCTTGGAGTTCATGGGTTTTCATCCTTAAAGTCCATGTGTAAGTCTACTAAATGTTGTACTACTGTAGCTCAACTCATTAGCAGTGCAGAAGAAACAGTTTGCTGAAGTCCAAATACAGAACCGTGTGATGACACTAATGAAATTCAATCTTTAGAGCTTTTGTGTTTTCAAGGAAATTATGCCAGATCTTTATTTTGCTTTCCCCCCCTTTGCAGTACTGTATCAAGAAGTTAGTTAGTTGATTAAACCTTCATTTCTAGATTTAAAAACTAGTCTCTGATGGATTGGGCCACACTGGCTTTAGTTGGCAGGTCATGACAATCTGCTGTACTCCTTAAACACAGCAGATGTTTTAAAGATCACCTCTTTAGTAAGTGCATTGTGAGTCAGCTTGACAAAGTGTGTGAGGTTTGGGGTTTTTCTGAAGCTATCTTAATTTATGTCTAGACTTGGCATTAAATTTTATTAAAATCAATTCCCCGCAGCCTTATTACCTACTGGGCATAAGGATTGAAAGTGTCATAAATAGCACCCAGAGCCACATGCCTTGTGATCACGTTATCTGTTCACATCAGAAAAAATGCTTCATTCATTTTTTTTTAATTTTCCTTATTTCTGTTGTATTTGTTTATTTTAGGACCTTTGTGCTGCCCTTTCCTAACCCTCAATTCCCACATGAATTCTCAAGGACTCTTTATTCAGTAGAGAAAAGAAGCCTGTTGTCAAAAAGAGCAAAGTTTTTTGGGGGGGGGGAAATAGTTGTTTAGCTTCTGTAAATCTAAGTTGAAGAAATGGCAAGTGAAATGGACTTCTCAAGCAAATAGAAAATGGAGTTATCAAGCTGCTGGCATCTTTTTTTGAGTGCCCAGTTATTGAGTATTTGCAGAAAAAGGTGTTTGGAACACGGGCGGGTTTCTCAATGTCTGGGTTACACACAGCCCTTCTCATCTTAGAAGACAAAAGTAGGAAGTCTTTTTAATACAGGCAGGAAGCTCTGTGGAGTCATGTCTGGATTAGAAGCTGGAAAATCATAGGTTTAAACAGCTTGATCTCTTTATGAGAGTATTTCACTGCTTTGGATCTGGGGTAGCTGCAGAAAGGTACAATTAACTCATCATTATGTCCTTTCTTTTTCATTCTAACCCAGTGAAACGGTCACGGATATCATCAAAATAGTGGAGCAGCAAGGAACAGATGCATGGTGGACCCTTCCTATTGAACAACTGCTATCAAAAGAGGCTGTAGCAAAGGTAATTATTGTACTTCAAATACAGAAGGTGTTTGAGACAGCTCAGTGATAATATAAAACCTTCCTATATTCCCATGATCCTTTTCAGTCTCATACCTTCCGGGGCAGGTATCCTGTGAGAGGACTATTCAGAAAGTGGGATCTAAGTATGGCAAAATGCACACAGATTCCTGCCATGAATTCATCTCCATCCTCCTTGTCTTAGTTCAGAAGGAAAGTGAGAGTTTAATTGACCAAATTAGGAGTCCAAATATATATTGTCTTTGTCACGAAAATAGATTCAAATTTCTATTTAATTCTTCCTAACTTTTTATTGTTCCTTTAACAATGGTGTCCTTAAGCTGTCTTACAAACTGTAGTGTTACTCTGCCATCTCAGGATTTTTTTGTAATTTTTACTTGTTCTGTTTTGAGTTTTCATCAGTAATTATCTGAAAGCTATTGTGAAAGATTCCCTGAAATATTCCCTGAAATATTTTGTGTTCTCTCACAAAGTTGGTAGCAATGTCTGCACAAAACTGGTCCAGAAACCAAATCTACTTTATTACTAGCTTTGATAAGCATTGATGACACAAATTATTCTGATGTGGGTTTTTTTTTTTTCCCACTAGGCTGGTGGTCATGATGTTTTGGATTATGTCAAGGGACAGGATGTCCTAGACATCTGGTTTGACAGTGGAACTTCCTGGGCTCATGTTTTGGAAGGTACAGAATTAATATGTTGATCTTTCTTTTAAAATGCTTGGAGAAGGCAGTAAATATAACTGATGGTGTTGGCATCTGCAAAACAGAGGTGGGTTATGCCAGCAGCAAACTGGTGGTGACTTCTCATAAAGCTGCATATGTTGGTAAAGGTGAGGGTTGGATGTTGGCAAACTCATTTTCAGCACAGCTGAAGTTGAGATTTCTCTAATACTCTGTTCTGACTGCTCCTGCTGTGTGCCATACTGCGTATCTGTGTATCAGAACGTACTTGGTTTGAGTACAGACGTTTCATGACAGAAATAGTCAAGGTACTTTGCTGCTAGTTGGTAATCTTAAATTATTTTCAGTTAACAAATACCAGTTTGTGCTTGTGCATGCTCAGTGCCAAAACTGAGGTTCAGCTGCTGACTTTAAGTAAGTTCCGTATTTCTAACAGTGTCAGTGTACTTCTTCTCTTCTGATTACTTTCAGTAACTAAAGCAGTATATTGTGGCTCAAAATATTTACACTTGCTATATGCTATTTATAACTCCTACTGTCAGTAGTTGCTACTCAGCAGGTAGGCAGATATATATTTGTATAAAAATATATAAAATACACACTGTTTGCCTGGAGGGATTTCCAAAGTCAGGAGCACTTTCTAAAGGAGGAGTCTGGTCCCATACATCTAGTCTGTTGGACTTTAAACCTTCAGTACACAATTGTGTGATAACAATCTTGTTGAACTATAAAACACGTTAGTACCGGAGGTTTTATTTCTTAGCAACGTGATCAGGCAACAGTACCATCGGCAAACATTCATTTTCTAGAAGACCTTCACATATATTAAAGTTCATACTCTTTTTAAAAATGTTTCTGGGTTGGTTTGGAAATGTGTAGGAGAGTAGTGTTTTATGTGTACAGCTACGTAACTTGCATTCTTTAAGGGCTTAACACTTGAAGAAACTACATCTAATCCTGTGTAGAGGAAAGACAATGTGTTTAAAAAGGAATAGCAGAATCAAGACCCTCGATTCACTGTCCCTGTGGGAGCCTTACACAATCTGATTCTGTAATGCCTAATAAGTGTCAGGCCTTTCACAGTACAGGCTGCTTTTCTCTTGAAACCGTGAGACATTCCTCTTCTCCATCTACTCTCCCGTTTTCATGAAATTTGCTGGAACTGGGTGTGCATAAGGCATCTTCCTTTGCTGCCTGATGTGGCTGGGATGGCCCCACAAAAGCTGGAGGAAGGACTAATGAGCAGTGTGATCCTGTAAGCCTTTTTGTCTTTAGAAATGACGCCAAAGCTGCATTAGCTTTTTGCCTTACGTCACTTCGTCTCCCAGCCACTGCCAGAAGTGGAAGTACAGTCTCAGCGAGCCACATGATGTTACTGGTTTAATATACCTCTTATAAAAATGCCCTTTGCAAGACAAGTTGTTGAATTAATCACTTTGTCTTGTATTTCCCAGTATGCTGTGGCTTGTAAAACTTTTTGCAGAGCTTCCCATGTCAATAAAAATAATTGCCAAGACTTATAAACAGGCTAACTGATGGGGATCTTTTCCAAAGTGCTTGTGGGGCAAAAATGGATGAAATCCAGAGAGAAATCCAAAAGTGCTTAGAGATGTCACAGCAAGAAGAACCTCCCGTGGCTTGAACTCAGGACAGCCCAGAGGCTTATGGGAGCTGGCATGCTACCTGTGAAGTGCTACCTGTTAATTTTGTAGTAGGAGATGAGAGATAACAGCAGTTACTGCTTGCCTTCTGGTGACAGTGTCATGCATGGCAGTGGCTCTTTTGCAGCGCGTGAGTTAATTTTCAGGGCAACTGGAGGACATAATAGATGGCTAAAACTGTGAGACTAATGCTTATAATTGTTTTGTTCTGCCATGAACTCCAGTTCTTGAAAATTACAAATCAATAGTCTGTCTGTTAGTAACCAGCAGGAATAAACAGTGTTAGAGGTTTCCCTGCCAGTTCCACCCTCAGAAAACTAAGTCATTGTTTTGAAGATGTGTGCAACACGGGGAACTTAGGCCTGAGTTTTCACTGAACTGGCTGCACCTGAGCTTATGGAAAGAGATGCAGCAGTTATAAAATCCATCCCTTTACCTGATGGCCACACAAATTGCTTTCAAAAGTCACGGTGGGGAGGAGGAATGAGAGATATTCTGCAGTATAAGAGTTTTGAATGGGTTAAAGCAATTGCTCAGTGGCCCAAACTATAGCGTGCATGGACACAGCTGTATTTCTAACGCTTGCCCTGCTGTGTTTCCTACCAGAGGGCATGGTTCTGATGGAAATTACTTCAAGTTGCTGGTTTCTTCACTGAATTACAGTTGGCTTCCTCTTTCTGGCTTAGGTGTGTCAAAGGTACCACATCTAGCTAAATGACAAATTAGCCAAAGCGTTCTCCATCAGCAGTGTGGCAGGTAGGAAGGTGCAGCTCACATGCTACAATCAAAGATTTAGCTACGGTAGTCACAAGCCCAAAAATGTCCACATAGAACCAGGCTGCATGTAAATAAATACTCATTCCCTTGCACTCTTGAGAGCAGGTCTTCAAGTGCCACATGCTCTGAAAAATCCCACTGCTACAGAAGCCCTCTGGGGTTGTAGCTTGTTCTGTTAATGCTGTTTACCTAACACTGTTTTCACTGAGCAGTTGGTAGTGCTGCTGTCTCATCCTGTTTGTTCCTTGCTATGCATGCATCAGATACATTTTTTTTTGGAAAGAACTGTTCCCATATTCTTTTATGTAAAGTTACAACTTCAGTCTGAATGCTTCATACGTGACTAAATTCGTTGTCACAGTACTGCTGTAGAGATGGTACCTTTTCATGGAGGCATGCTTCCAATAGGGAGGTGAGGTAAAAGGAAAACTCGGTTCAAAAGCACTTGCTAATTTTGAGCACAGTGCTGTGGTGCCTGGGACTATTTATTTTGTTCTTTTTTGCTTTGAAGCTCACTTTGTGCATGGCCTTTTCATAGTGCTTACCTGTTTTGGTAGCTGTCTTTGGAGCGTCCATTGTAGAGAATTCTTTTCTGTCTCAAAATTCTCTTACAGGTCCTGACATTTTCCTCAGGGGCAGAGTGCCAGCTGCATTACGACCCTGAGATTACTGTTTTTCAAAGTATTTCCTACTGGACCCTGTTGCGATGTGACATGCCCCTGGCACAAGTCACACAGCTCTTTGCCCATAGTTTTGTATCGCAATGATGGTGGCTTTCAACACCATAACTCCATTCCCTATCTTATTGTCTAATATTTAACCAAATGAATGTGATTGTTTTACAACTTACCTATCTAAGTGTTTAAACTTTTGTGCTGACTGAGAGACTTTAATTTATCTTAGCTGATTCATGCCTAGCATTAAAATACAATACGTTTAATCTAAAAGTCAAAGTCTGTAAGATCAAAGATATGGGATCTTGAAATCCAAACCAGGAGGCTCATAAATTGTAATTCTCTTTAATGACCTATGTACTACACTTCAGTGTAAATTAAACAACTGAAAAGGCTCCTTGGGGTTGTTGGACATGCTCTCCCATCTACGAAGAAATGTGTGCACTGTTCCAATTAATTTCTGTGTAACGAAACCGATGTAGGGCAGCTACCCCTGCGCTGTAGGAGGCAGGCTTTGGATCTGCCAGCCCTGTCTTTGGATTTTACAGAGGTAAAATGCTTAGGCCCCCATTAGCTTTGGAAGCTACGTTGGCCAGCCTGCCAGACACACTAGTTCTGGCAGAAGAGACTGATACAGTTCGCTGTTTGTAATCAGTTGTTTGTTTAAATTCTTCTCTAGTCTGTCACTACCGACGGTTCCATGAAAAGTTCACTTCTCTAAAGGCAGGGGCCAGTAAGCTGGGTGTAAATAACAAATGCAGCTTCCAGGTTTTCCACTGTTATTTTCTTCCTTACCACAAATGCTCTTTTTCTATCTTGCCCTCACAAGTATTTCTACAGTTTGTTAATACAAAGGCTGTTCCCTACTTACTCTACTTTTAAAACCCAAAATCTTTGTAGATTTTATTCTTAAAAGAATAAACAAACGTGTTAAAAACCATAACATCCACCCAGAGATTTTTCCCGTGCGAGCTGGAACTGTATGGCCTTGACCTTTGTAATGTTGAACTTCCTTTTATGGCAGGATGGATCTGAATATCGAAACTTCCATTAAGTTAAACAAATAAATCAAGTGTGTCAGCAGCAGGAAGAAACATTGTCTCGGGGGTCCTAGGGACAGGATAAAAGGAGCTAGTAGATAAAAACTTAAGTATGTCTGGGAAATTACGCCACCAGCTTTTGGAATCAAAACTAGATCCCTGCCAGATCTGTGTATAGCTTTGCACATTTGTAGGCCTTGACTTGCATGTTCTGATGGGCACCATGTTACTCTGTTCTCACTCTGATGGTGACCTGCCTGGGGTTGTTCAGGGCGAGGAGGGACTTCTTAAGTCAACATGTCTTGTGCATTTTTGTACAGTGACCGAATTCCACCAGTAAAGCCACTAAAACTTCCCTGCCCTCTTCCAGCCTTTGGGGAAAGCTGGGTTTGCTCCTCTGCTTTCAACGTGCCGTCGGTTAAACCCAGCCTGTGTGCCATGTAGACCATTTTTAATCCAATGCCAATGTTTGCTCTAGTTGTTGTTCTCTGGCATTCCTCTTTTTTTGTGTCATTTTAGGGAATAATATTTCCCCTGAGCCTTCACCTGTATAAGCTAAACAAGCTGGGCTCCTCCGCACCCCCTTGTCCCATACCAGGCTATCTGTTTCCCACGTTGCCCTAACCCTTTCCTGACATGTAACTCCTGTCACAGGTGAGCTGCGGTCACTGCCAAAGCTTCCTGGTCTCCTGAAAATACCTGATGCCTTACGCAGGCACATTACATCCGTGGCTTGTATCCCAAGCGATTCCCAATTGGTCCAGTTTCAGGTGGTGGCAGAGATTTTTATTAATTCCCGAGTACAGGATCTTTTCTTGGGTCCTTCAGTTTGTTTAGGAGTATTGGGAAGGTACTTTGCCAACTCCTTCTGAAGCGCCCTGAGCATGGTAGCACCTGTTTTTGTAAGGTACTGTTTTGATTGAGGGGAAGCGAGTGACTTCAATGACCTTGGATTTATTTTTTTTTTTAAATCCTACTAACAAATCAATCACTTGCATCATGTTAAGTGTATCACACACCATTTACAACAGTAACTTACCTAACAGGTTTAAAAAGCAGAAGAAGTTTTACTAATCAGTTTTACTAATCCCTTTCAGACTTTTTCTGTTCAGTGTATTAATTGAAGATACAGGTGGATATTTAAATATTTTCTGTTTTTAAAGGTGCAGAGCAAAGAGCAGATACTTACATTGAAGGAAAAGACCAACTGGGAGGTTGGTTTCAATCCTCTCTGTTAACTAGCGTGGCAGCAAGGAAAAAAGCACCATATAAGTAAGTGTGTGGATTGCAAACACATCACTAGTTCACTTATTAAATATCAGGCTCTTGATAGCATGGCAGTGAAGTGTTTAAACAAGAGCGATCAAGTCATTAGCTGTATGGTTTGTGTTCCTGCATTTTCAGTACAAAGTTTCTCTCAAGTTAGATTGTAATGGATTTGTTGGTTAATTACTGGAAGTTTTTTTCTCAGTCATTCAGGTTCATCCTATTAGGCTGTGAGATACAGGTCTGTGCTTTCGCCATCCCTCGCTCCCCTGCCCAAAGGGGTTAGCACGGGAGGCACACCAGGAACACCCCTTAACATCATTGCCTTGGGAATCGGGTGGTAGGCTGTAAGGAATTCAGAATCACCCTGTGCATGTCTTAGCCTGAGCTGTGGTACCCCGTTTGTCCCCCCGAAGATGAACAGCGTAGAGAATGGTAATGTGGGTCAGTTAGAAGGACATTGTGCAGATTGGGGGAACCCATTGGCTTAAAGAGTAAATACTCCTTCAGTCTGATCTGTGTGCACCCCGGATACCTGCAAACAGTCTGCTCACGTGGCAAAATTAAATGCTGAAAATAGTTGTATGCACTACTTGGGTGGTATCCAGGATAGTCCTGCTTAGTTCAACTTGACAGGTGAAGCTTCAGACTTAACAAAATACAGGGTTTCTGTATGTTTTGACTTATTAATAACCTCATTAGAAACATATTCTTCACGTAGATTTTTTTCACACACACCCCGGGATTTTGTTTTCACTGACATTTTTTTCTCCAGGACTCTGGTAGTTCATGGATTTACCCTTGGTGAGAAAGGGGAGAAGATGTCTAAATCTATTGGCAACGTGGTTGACCCTGATGTAGTAATCAATGGAGGTGAAGTAAGTCAAACTCTTGAGTTTCTTTAAATCACTAGTTACAAGTTTTTCACTACCAGATTCTGCAGCTGTCTTGTGGCATGGTGTCTTGTAGCAGAGCTCTGTAAGGCTTTTCTAAAGGCTTCAGCTACACTGCAGTTTTATTTGGCTGGAGTGAAAACCTTGAGTTGTTTTGCTTCAGCTGTAGTGCCTAAAAAGTACCCTACCCCCAACCTTTGTTCTGTGCTAAGAGAAAAGAAAATGCACTACATAGAAGGTGTAGAATGATTCTTTAACTTGGGGACCTTGCTGATGAAATGGTGGCAGCTATTAAAACCTTTGCTTTCAAATTGGCTGCAACCTGCAAGCTGGGCCTAACAGTAAAGCCCTCAGAACAGGGCTTGAGCCCCAGCAGTCAGTCTGCTCCCAGCCCAGGCTGTGTGTGGCTCTGGGCATGCGCTTCATTCCCTGGTCAGGGGGGTTGCACAGCCAGCAGCGACACTCTGAGTTTTTCCCCGTCGCTCTTTCCGAAGCTGCGAAGCAGGGCAGACTTTGGAACACTCTAGACAACAGAATCAGCCCACACCAAGACTTGCTTTCTCTGATTCACTAACATGTGTAGTAGTTCCTGTTCTTTAAAAAAAAGAGAGAGAAGGCATTTTCAGAGCTGAAAAGGGAATGGAAAACAGTCACAGTCTGAGGTGGTGTGGGGAGGGGGAAGTCTGTAGTTGTAGATATTAACACTGCTATTTTAATGTTTAGTGTTCAAAGGATTTAAGGCTGTAAGATGAGTTTATCTCAGCTTCCCCAAGTTGTAGCATTGCCCCTACACAGACTGCTGCCAGTATTTGTTGTAGTCTTGGCTTAACAGTAAATCTTGCTAAAAGAGGGTGCAGGCCTCTAAATACTGAGACCTTCTGGGCACGAGCACAGCCCTGACAGGGGTTAATTGCACTGCCCGCCGTGCTGCAGGCCCCCAGCCCCTTATTCGCCTGCCTTCCTGTCTCTGCCCAGGACCACACCAAGGATCCTCCGTACGGTGCCGACGTTCTCCGCTGGTGGGTGGCAGAATCCAACGTGTTTACAGAGGTGCTGGTTGGGCCTGTTGTACTTAATGCTGCCAGAGACGATATCAACAAGGTAAGAGCCAAATGTGCCAACACTCAGGTTTTACTGACAGGTCCTCTTTATATTCAGGTCTGTGTTGGCTGGGTAGAATTAACTGTGGAGCTTTTCAGTCTTCAGACTAAAGAAAGCTTTTCCCAACTTCATTTAGGCAGGTACTACTGCTTTTTTTTTGTCTGTGGATCAAATAGTAAAGCGTACTAAGGAAAAGTAGGTTTTGCGGCATGCTTTGGTTAATAGACAGTCTTTTCCTTACTTTTCCATAGGTCTCCTGGGCTTGTGTTCTTTGTGATGTCTCTGTAGCTATTCAAACAGTGATTTTGAACAAGTTGCTATAAAATATTGCTGGTTTGTGCTTCATTTGAATTGCAGACCATTCATGTTTCATTGTTCTGGTTTGTTCCTAGCTTCGGAATACGCTGCGCTTCATGCTGGGAAATGTGGAGGGATTCAATCCAGAAACTGATTCCATCCCTGCTTCAGAGATGTACATCGTGGATCAATACATGCTGCATTTACTGCAGGATTATGGCAGCAAGGTAGGGGCAACTTGTGTTTGGATGAGTACCTGGGTAACATTTCTCATTGGTTACTCCCCCTAGGGAATGTTCTTTCAGTGTAAAACTAATGTGCGAAGTAGGCAAATCAGAACCACAAAGGTGTCTTGGATGCGATGTGCAGTCCCTTAAGTCTGTTCCAACTGTTAGGAAAGGCTTTGTTTTCCACTTGGTTTTGACACCAACCATTTTACCCAGTCTCCCCCTGCCCCACCCAGGGCCTCAAAGTAGGAGTCTTTAAAAATGCTTCAAATAGGATGTAAAGAAACAAACCCCAAAAACTTGTCAACCTTTGGGAACCTTTGGGAACCTGCTAAAAACCAAAATGTAGTCATTTCTGTTACTTGGAACCATTCTGCTGAATAAGGAAGTGTGGGCATAATTTCTGGGATTCCCCCTGTCCTCTCCCCTTCACTTTCAATTGAAGTTACTTCTTTGTCCTCACTGTTACCTAAATTAACTCTCCCCACCCCCCTCCCACAACCTCAAAAGAAAAGTCTCTTCCAGGCTTCTATGTCCTTAGTTCTGGTTTCTGTAAGTTCAGGTTCACTTGGGGCTGTCACTGTGCTGTAAAAAGTGATACAATGTACTCCCCTCTCTCTGCTCCCTCACCCAGGTTACAGAAGCATACAAGGAATATGATTACAGCAAAGTTGTTCGATTACTGCAAGCATTCTGTTCCAGGAACTTGTCTAACTTTTATTTCAGCGTAATCAAAGACAGGTAAGTCCATTCCTGCTGCCTTTAGAAGGGAAAAATCCAGGTTAGTTTGAGATGGAGGCAGTTACACTCCCGGCAACTGCTGCAGGAGTTACAGGTGTCTCAGCAGACACGTGGGAGGTAGGTATTGTGCTTCAGGGCAGGAAAGCACACAGGCTTTCAAAAGCCTGTCTGCTTTTAGCTGAGGATTATTGATACCAGTGTGCTTCTGGCTCTGTCTGCTTGCAATATGGTGAAGCATTTTCAAAAGTAATAGCATGTATGCATTTAAAACTTAAGTAAAGTTTTAAAGATAAGATTCTTGAGTCTGTATTTCTACCTAGAAGTGTGTCCACCTGGATTTGGGGAGGTAGGGGGAAGGGCTTTCTGCATATCTGGGTAATGTGATGCCTTTTACAGATCTAAAAACCAGGTGAAGCATCCCAAGGACGTGACTGGCAGCTTTGTAGGTTTCAAAAGGGCTGTTTTGGGGTTATGCTCATCTTTACTTTCCAGAAGTGAGGGGCAGGGGAAAGCCAACTTATGCAGGTGAACCAGAAGAACAGGCTACAGCTGCAGGCTTAGGGCCCTGAGAACAGATCCTCTTCTATGCAAGTGAAGCAAACTAACAGGCCACACACAAAAACTCAGCTTTCTGCCCATACCAAGGACCTGTGGTACCTGCACGGCTGTGCTTGCCTGGGAGGGCAGGTAGGAAATGCCTTCCCCAGAAGGGTGAGCTAGGTCAGGCTTCAGTGACACTCTTACAGCGTGGCTCAAGAGCAGCATGACCAGAGAAATGGCTTCCAGCTTTCACCTCTGTCTTGCAGGCTCTATTGCGAAGAAGAAAAAGATCCGAAGCGCCGTTCGTGTCAGACTGTGCTAGCAGAGGCTTTAGATGTAGTAGTCCGATCCTTTGCCCCAATTCTTCCTCACTTGGCAGAGGAGGTTTTCCAGCACATCCCTTATAAGAAAGGTAAGTCATTGTGTCCTTCCAAAGGACTTCTTTCAATGTGCTGTCTAACCGCATAGTTAACAGGAATGCAGATACAGAGACCTGCTGTTCTTTCTTTTATTCACTTAACAAACACCCAAGTAAGACAACACTAAACCAGAAATGCCTTTGGTGTCTTTCCTGTCAAGGCTCTGAGGGTGTGTTCCGTACCGGCTGGATTAACGCCAGCTCAGCGTGGAAGAAGCCTGGCATCGAGGAAGCGATAGAGGGCGCGTGTGCAATGAGAGACTCCTTCCTGGGGTCCATCTCTGGCAAGAATGCTTTGGAGTATGAAGCCGTCATTGTCATCGAGCCCGGGTTGCTGTTTGAGCTAATGGAGGTAAGAGATGTGGCTAAATATTTCTGTGAACTTCCTTCTGCTTTGTGCTCGCCAGAATAGAGACTAGTTGAGAAGGTGTAGCCCAAGGCACTTACCTAGATCAGGCTGCCTAGGATTGTGTCCAGCTGGGCTTCAAGTACATGGAGGATGGAGGGTCCAATGCCCCAAGTTCTCCAGGCTCTCTATGCCAGGGTTTGACCACCCTCACAGTAAAAAAAATGGGTTTGTGTTTTCTTGGAGTTTCCTTTGTTCAGTTTCTGTTGCCTCTTGTCCTGTCACTAGGCACCACTGAAAGCGCTTGGTTCCATCTTACCCCCTCCCAGCAGGTACTTGTCTGTGCTGGTCAGCTGGTCAGCTGAGCAGTCCCAGCTCTGAGCTTCATCAAAGAGAAGCTCCAGTTCCTTCTTCATGGCTACAGCCCTTTGCTAGACTTACTACATGTTCACACTTCTACTGGGGAGCTCGCAGCTGGACCCAGCAGTGCAGCTGTGTCTCACCAGGGCTGACTGGTGAGGAAGACTCTCCTCCTTCAGCACCTTTCCTAATGCAACACCCCAACACTGCTGGCTATCTCTGTTGCAAGAGCATATTGCTGGCTCATGGTCAGCTGCATGGCCACCAGGACCCCTTCTCTGCTAAGCTGCTTTCCAACCAGCCGGCCCTCTGTGTCTAATGGTGCCCGGGCTTATTCCTCCCCAGTGATGGGACCGCTTTACTGACCTTGATGAGGTGGTGCTGTCCCGTTTCTCCGTCCCCTGAACAGCGCGGCCATCTGGGGTATTGGCATCATCAAACTTCCACCATCCAGGTTCTTAATGTGTTGAACAGCCCCAGTGCCCATACTGACGCCTGAGCTGCACTTCTGGGCCTGGCCACGCTCTGCCCCCCGTGCCACTGGCCATGCTCCCACCACAGTCAGCTCTCTCGCTGTGGTTCTTGCTACAGGGGTACAGCTTCTGCACTGAGAACAGTGGCTGCTGCTGCCAAAGTCTGTGCTCTTACTCCTGGCAGGAGCAAGCAAAGCAGACTCGTGGCTTAATCACCTGCTCTGAGTAGGAGCTGCTGCTGGAGCATTTGTTTTGAAGAACGGAGCATCCCAGAGCAGTGGCAGACCTCAGCTAAACACACATACCTTTACATAGACACACACCTGTCTGAACAGACTTGTGCTGCCTCCCCACCTCACTGCAATAGCTACAGTAGCTGTTGCAGTCACACACACAGCAGTTCTGCCCTTGCCTTCCTATGTTCTGGGAGGAGGATGCTGAGGAATGGAGAGGTGCAAGGCTGAAGATGAACTCTCTTCCCTAGGCACTGCAGGCAGAGGAAACATCGAGTGTTTCCCAGCTGAATGAAATAATGATGGCTTCCCAGACAACGCTGCTGAGTGAGCTGCCTAAAGAGACACCTGCAGATGCCAGTGTCATCAAAGGGACCTTTCTGATTAACCTGGAAGGTAGGAGAACCACTCAAGGCAGGCTCCCATGCTCTCAGCTGGTTCCTTTCTGTACCATGCCCTACCCTGGTGGGGACTGTTCGCTTCAGCTGCAGTGGGGCACACAGCCCTCTCCCCTGCAGTGGGGCACACAGCCCTCTCCCCGCCCCCAACACTAATACTGCCTTCTTTAACAGGTGGCGATATCCGTGAAGAATCTTCATATAAAGTTATAGCCCTCCCCATTGCCAAAGCACGCTGCCCTCGCTGCAGGAGGTACACAGCCCCCTCCTCAAGCACTCCTTGCCCACGGTGCCTCAAAGTCATGGCTGGGAAGGGGAGTGGCTGAAGCCAAAATGCCGGGGCACCAGCTGCTCCTGAGGCACTGAGTACACCAAAGCAGGGGCTCACCCCCAGTCTGTACCAAACCCCATCGAACCAGACACTTAAGCGCCAGCCTGAGCAGAATTACTACATGTATGGGGGGAACTTCATGTATATATATACCCAATTGTGTATATCACTTTTCAGCTTAATAAAAAAAGAGTGGTTCAGAGTAACTGCCTGCTGTACTGCTGGTCTTCAGCAGCCTGCATTCCTTCGAAGTTCCCTTCCACCTCCTTGGAAGTCCGTGGTAACAGAGCTACTGGAACCCCAGAGAAGCAGCCCACTCTCCCCCTGGAGTGCCTACTCCTCTTGCAAAACAGAACGGGTGGTGGTGACCACCATTCCCTAAGAGGGAGGAAAAGACGCAATGAAACCTCAGATTTTATTTAATCAATTTACACAAATCCACAGCAAATTAGACACAAAACAGCGCTATATACAGAGTATACTTACAGTACATTACAGATTTGATTGGTGTAGTGGGTCAGCTCTGACATGAGACTCAGTTACAGTTAAATCCTTTACACAACCGTACCAGGATACAGGAACGTAACGCAACTAATAAACAGGTTTGGTTTTCCTCGTGTTTGTGATGACCAGATCCCTGGCACACGCGTTTCTGCAGACAGCTGAAGCGCTGTGAGGCAAGGTGAGACTGCCACCTCCACTCTGCCACCTTCTGTCTTCCCCTACAGCTGGTGTAACCTCAGTTATGGAAGTCAGTACAGAGGTACCTGAAATAAATACAGACTGGGCCTGGCTGCTTACTCGAATTCTTGCTAATCTTTACTCTGTGATGTGCCGTCACTGTAGGCAGTCAGCCATTTATGATGGTAACTCGCCAAGAAGCCTTCAGCAGCTACACTGAAGTGCAGGGGTTAGGGCCTGGAGCTGTGGAACAGGTGGGCTAGAAGCAGCAGCCTCCATAACCTTTTTCCTGGGGGAAGTCTCACCTTTAGGTGACAGAGCACCTACTGCAGAAAGACAGGAACAAGTCCTGTCCCCGCAGGGCAGGAGACTACCAGTATTTCTTACATGTAACACAAGAGGAGAGGGCTACAAGATGGAGCCAGTAATTTCAACCGACTTCAAGACACAAACGGGTTACACCAATTTCATTTCTCTCTCCTGGCTTCCTTTAGGTAGAAAGCAAACAGTAGTAACTGATGAAAGAGAATCGTGTTTAACACCACTCCAAGAGAGAAGATATTCTCTACATGATTCCCTGTAGCTACCATAAACAAAAGTGATTTTTTAAGGCTAAAGTATGCAGTACCAGAGACCGTCAGTGAAGTTGGGTCAACTACTGAAGCAGTTTTTGACTACAAGTTAACATGTGCAGAGATTTATAGCATACTACCTCTTCTACAGTGATAAGATGGGGGAACAATCTTACAGCAAGACATTCCTTGACCTACTTAAACTTGGCAGAGCTTAATAATAAGGGAGAGGACTGTAAATCCAGCTTGAGCTGAAGCCCAGCACTCTAGAAACAATCCTGGAAGATCCAGATTGGGTCGGTATTTGTGTCTGGAGAACTGGATTCTCCTTCCCAAGCTGTTTCTAAACCTGGGCTGCTGCTGTCCCTTTTTACAAGGCCCCAGCCTGTTCCATCCTAAGTCTGGTGCAGTCGTCACTGTCATGTATAACACACTGACAGGGCGTGAGCCCAATGCCTGCTCCAGCTTCAGAAAAAGCAGGTCTGGCTTTACAGGTTAACTTCGGAGGCTGAAGTTCTTCCTCAGGTGTAATTCTAGAGCTTGTTTGGAAAAACAAGTCATATGTGGAACATGGAAACCGCAGCGGTCACTGCCAGCATGAAACACAGCATTTCACGAGATGGGACTTGTAAATAGACTAAACCTGCTGTCAGATGTGCCCGACTGAGACTACCGCAGAAAGCGCTCAGGGCAGAAGTGAATAACAAAGCATTTCAGATACCAACAGGAGTACTAGAAACTAAACACCTTTGTACTAGTGTGGAATCGAAGAGAGACTCCCATTGAAAGTTACCTTCTGGAACTGTGGGGCGGGAGCACTGTTCTTTTGTGGCTTCACAAGGAAGTTCCTTTCTGCAACGTCCGGCCTGGCCGCGTAAGAGCTCCGCAGCGGGACCAGGGCTGTCACGAGGAGATGGCTTCCACAGCCTCTATCAGGTTCAAGGCCAGGCTGTACTGCCCGTGGTTCTCTGGTAAGTGCTCTATGACTTTGTTAACCAGTTTCGCTGTCGTTGCGATTGGCACTTCCACGTTTTGCAGTTCCTGGGGGTCCTACGTGAAAGGGCACAAACAGCATCAGTCATTTTGCAGACAGTCACCTGCACATAAGCCCCCTGAGCCTGCCTAAAACACATGACAAAGGTTTCACAACTCAATTAAGCTGATGCTTTGACCCGTGAAACTGCTTTACCCTTCCTGAGGCAGAACTGGCACAGGGAGGAGGGGGGAAAATGGGAACAAATTCTCATTTCCATTAGTAAGAAAGGGCTGTTGATATGTAATCTCTGTCTTGGTGAGAAGAAGCTCCCTTAAGAAAATAAAATAAATTTTAAAAATCAACCTGCTTTCCCAAATGGAGCTTGACTTACCATCGCTTTGAGCCAAGTACATAGTGTTGGAGGGAGCCTAGCAAGGAGTTCCATGCCCTCCTTAGTTTGCATATGAAGCAAAGTGAAGGCCAGTCTCTGTCCAGCCAGTATGAGCAGCTGAGAGGCGAGCACTTCTTTGTCTGTCACCTGAAGAAAGGCCTGGAAACAGAAATATGCCAGGAACTAGACACTGTTTCTGCATGACACAGCTCGCTCATCCAGAGGCTCGAAAAGCTCTATCAAAAGAAGCTGCTCCATATTGAAAGGGCAAACAGTTTTGAGACTGTGACTTGTGTTACCCGCTACTGTAATAAAGTACGTTACCAAAAGCTTCAGATAGCAGAAGAGCAAACAAAGAAAGAGAATTACTCTGTACTTCACACAATGATTAGCATGAGATCAGTTTTACAGTTCAGCAACAAATGCTTAACTTCCATATTATCTCAGCTGCTTTTCCCCTCAAGAAAGGGAAGGGTGTTCTTGTCCAAGGACCAGTAAACTTCTAAATAAAGAAGTCACAGGCAAAAAAACCCAACACAGATCCCTGAAACTGAAATATAACAAGGTTTAAAAAAAGCTGTACTGGTTTAGGCCAGTAGTGTAACTCCCTACCAACTGAAAATGAGGGTAAACAATGGTCTTGGAAAAAGTACTTTTCCAGCCTCTGAATTTTTCAGCCTGGGGATTTTTTGAGCCTGATACTACTCACCTAGCCCTTCCAGACATCCTAACTAAGTAAAAAAGCAATTTTAGCAGAATATCTGTCTTGTGTTAAAAGCTTTTATTACCTCTTCACCAAGATGATCCATCCCATAACTATACAGTTCACAGACATGATGCCTTTTGACCAAGTCCTCAGAGATTTGAAGATACTGAGCCAGGTCCGCAGCCAAAGTTGGCCAATTCTTCCCTTTTTCAAAAGGAAACAGTTCCTCTTCAGAGACGTCTTCAGCCTTTTGTGATGAACACAGTGCTTGAACCGCTGCGCTCACAACTTTGACCAAGAACTTGGAAGCAAAAATTGCAGGTTACTTTGGTGTTAATTGGAATTTTAGAAGTGAAGGAAGTTCAGTACAAAACTTACACCTACCTGCTGTCGCATGGATAGCACATTCTGATCCATGTCCCCACTAGGTAGCAGCTGAATTGAAGTAAGGTCTTTGAAAAATGCATTTTTGCCCTAAAATGGAGAACCAAGGACAGGCCTCAGAGAAACAGAGGAATACAGATAATCCATTTTGATCCAATACTAAGCAGCCTACTTGGTTTTTTACATTTAATTTATACCACATCTCCTGCTTGTCTCAGAGGACAAAAATTCATGGTGTAAGTTAAAGCCACAGAACAAAACACACTTTAGTTCATGCACCCATAACACGTCAAGCATTTGCTTTCAAACTCAGAACTACCTGCCTGCTAAATCAGGCAGCTGATCTACTACCTGCTGGACCCGAAATCTGGATTAGTAAGTAGGAAGAAATGCCAACCAGCTGATCCAAAAATTCATTTTATCTATTGCCTATTGATACAGATGACACCACTTAAGTTTAAGGTGCCTTTGGATTAACCTAACTATAGGTTAATCCAACTCCAGGTAAACCTCTGAACCATGGCACATGGTAGCCCTTGTTTCAGCCCACCATACTCCAGCAGTAACCTACTCAACACCAAGCATCTCTGGCAGTCCTGCTCCATAATAATACAGGGAGCAAGGAAAGTAACGCAGTAGGGGAACCGGTACCAAAATACTGCCTCTCTTAGAAGACAGCAACGAATGGGTAGGTCTAGATTAGCAGTAGGTAGTACCATGCTTTCTGCTATCAGATAAGCAAAATAAAAAAGAGGTGTAAAACCAACAAATCTATAGTAAAATGCTAAAACCAGACCCAACAGCTTCACTGGAGTTTGCACTATGGCAGAAGCAGAGCAATATTCCCCAGTAATAAAATTCAAGAAAACCCTTAAGAAGAAACCCCTGCACTATCACAGGCCTAGATCACTTTCTCCCCATGAGGAACTAAACAACACTTTCCCCAGGACTTAGTGTTTAAATCTTATTAGAATCATAGTGTGGCAAAGCTAGGAGGAGGAAAGCTCGACGTGTGGTACCTGCTTTGTATCAGGGTCAGGCTCTGACTGGAGATACCCTGCATTCTAAGTGCAGTGCCTTTTTTTTAGTGGTTTATATGCATTACACGACAAGGTGTTTATTCTCCCAGATACACTCAGAATTCTGGAATAATCATCAGCAATAATGTTAGTGTCACTGTTGTACCCATAACATTTCTGACCTTAAATATTTATGTTTTCTCTGATCTGGCACTTCTCAAAGCAACTAAAAAAACCTGTCAGCCAGTGTTCTTACCACACAGCGTTTTCAGGCCACCTAATCATTAAGGAGCTGATTTGCATGCAGCTGAGGTCACTGCAAATCTTTTATTCCCAAGGAAAAGCACAGAGTTTGGGTCATGGCCTGAATTCTGGTGACTGCTTCATTAATGGCACGACTGGACTAAATGTCTTTTGTAAAAGGATGTACAGTTTGCAGAGTGAAAGCTAGCATGCATTATAGATACCAGGAAGAGGGATGCTTTCAAAAGCCGTACCTTGCTGTCGAAGAGTGAAAGAGGCTTCACGCTCTTCAGGGAAAACCTCATGATGGCGTACAAGATGGTACACAGCACAAACTGGTGCTCAACGAGCGGGTAGTGAATGCGCTTCTGCTCAAGGGCCAGTTCCACTATCGATACCGGCCCCTCCACCGACACCCAGGCGTCTTCGGTGTCTAGGACAGGAGCCTGCATCTCGTCGCTACCGACGTCAGCCTGCCAGAGCAGCACAGAGACATCGTCACACACAAGGTGGCACCCAGACTGGCCTTCTACACTAAATCCATGGTGTCAATCTCAAGTTCTCTGCAGCGTCATTACAGAGAACATTGCGTATTGTCTAGAAGTTCATTAAGATTTCCTGAACGGTACAGAAATTAGTATAACCATAGCCTTTAGTTGTTAGTTCCTTACTATCTACAGGAGAAATAAAGATTTACCTCCAGCAATGCTTGCAGGAGATCTGAACAGCAGCCAAGGAAAGCTGTCATTGCCGTGTCACCCATACCGACGTCCTGTTAACAAACAGCAGGATTTAAACTCTTTCAGCTGGAAGTGAAACTGGCTTTTATTAGCTCTGTATGTTTAAGAAGGCAGTTGTTGATATAAAACACATTGTTAAGCTGAGTTTATTAGCCCATTATATTTAAAGTTAAACAAATATTCACTGAAGTACAACAAAGAATTAGAAATAGTGGGACAAAATAGGAATAAAACTAAACACTTCCAAGAAAGTTTTAACTAATGAAGTTACACAAGAAAAATAATAACAATTTGTCATGGTATAGTCTCAAGGCTAACTTCTGTAATGTTAAAAGTTATACTACTGTTCTAATCAGATTTGTCAGGTGAAGATTAATTCACGTCTCTTAAAATTCGTAACACCCTCTCTAGGACTGCATTATGAGTTTTTCAGAAACTTTCAAGAATAAATCACAAACCAGCATTAAAATTAAGGCATTTTTATGTATTTCCTATTTAGACAAAAGTAGTATTACTTGCCCGTCTGCATAGTCTGTCCTTCGGAGCTTTTCCAACCTGTTAAAAAAATTTTTAAAATTCACAACAAAATTTACACCACAAGGTATCTGTTACCCCTGGTCTTAACCTTTTTTTACTTTTTTCTTAACATAAAAATGATGAAATAGTTCATTGCAGCTACATAATGCAACACATCTCTGATAGCTTGCTTCCAACAAAAGATTTGACATGGATTGTACAACTCAGCACTGATGCCCATACTTAGTTCATCCTTCTTAAAGCCTAGGATTGGAAACAAGGCCCCAGGGTCCTCATTCACATCTCACAGGCAGCTCAAAAATTCCCAGTGAGTTTTGTGATACAGAACTAGAGCCATAACACGAATCGTGATATGAGAGAGAGACGCTAGGGAACAAGAGGACAAGAAGAATGAATGCTCCGGCATATTCATGGAGATGGAGACTGTCTAATAAGAAAGTTACTACTTGTTTTCCAGGCTTTGCCTATGGGAATTGTTCAGGAGAGACTCCACAGTCATACCCTATTTAGGACTGTTACTATGAGGTCTAATTTCTACAAGTTGAATCACATGCTGCATGTGAGGAAGCACACACAGGTCATCTCTTAGATTCTAGGGTAATAAATAGTCCTGGCTTGCAGAACTATTTAAACTCGAGTTCAAGATCCATAATGCTGTTTCCAAGTCTGAATTCAAGACAACTTTCAACTGGCTATTTTGGCACTGATTAACTGCCAACAGGTTTGGAAACTCTATTTTTCTGGAAGTTGGTGGGCAATCAGTTGTGCTACTGCTTCCGTAACACAGACCCTAAGGACAAATTCTCAGCTTTCACACACTTACAACTATTAGAAGTTAGCAGCATGTGCAATTACTTGGTATCTGCTGGAGGTACCAGATGTGTACAGAAACAGGTTATTAAAAACCTTCATCTCTTCTCCTGGAGGTGTTAATCTAGGCAGAAGTAATTGTTGGGGATTTACACAAAGGCATGCAGAAAAACCAGAAAACTTTTTGCAGAATAAACACCTACTACAACTGCATATAACTATTTGCTGAAAGGAACAAGGAAGATGATTGCCTCCAGTTCTTACAGAGCTAAGCAGAAAGCAAAAGCAGAAAATGAGAAGAACAAAGGAGAAGGAAAAAGACAAGACAGCAAGTTCTTGTGGGGTTTGTGTTGTTTTTTAAAATCACCATCAACACTTTTCTCTTTGCATCTGTACTTTAATGCTGAAAAACACATAGCTGCTGATCTACATCTAGCTAACCAATAGGCAGATTCCCCTTGCCCCATTTAAACAGATCTACCACTTACTGACAGTGCTCTTCCTAAACTGTCTTCCAGTCCTAAACAGGATTGTCTTCCAGTAAACAGAACCACTGCATGTTTATAAGTATAAAAACAACTGCTTAGCAGGGACAAAAGACTGTTGCAACTCGAGCAAACAAGCTGTGTACTAGAACAAGCAGCTGATTTATAATGGTAGCCGTGGTTAAAAATGCTCCACAACATCCACGAAGCATTCTGTATTTTGCAAAAAGCTGACACTGGCAAAACTTGGATCACAGCACCAGGAAGAGCTGCCACCTGTGAGAACCTGCACGTTTCGTGGCAGTAACTTAACAATTTAATTTCTAACTTAAAATCATATATAGGGCCACGTAGGTAGTTTCAAACTGCTTCACAAGTACTGTTTATTCTGTCACTACAAGCAAATGCCGTGCATGTCTCCAGTATGCAGCAGCCAGTGCTGACCAACTGCAACTCAAAGCTGCCTCAAGTCGATCATTCCATGGATTTTGATATTTTAAAACATCCATTCCTTCATCAATTCCAGAATTTAGCTACATAATAAACCAAATAGACAGGGCTGTCCAGTGCTTAAATCAAAGATATTCCAAACTTGTTTCTAAAAAGCAAAACAATGAATTGAAAATATTAGTTTCACGTTAGAATTAAAAATAAAAACTCAGTCTCAAAAATGCTGTCTCAGTATTGTACTCACCTTGTCCATCAGGTACGTAGCAGAAGAAAGTCTTTTTACTAAGAATGTATTCCACATCATCAGAGCGATACCTAGAACAGCCAAACACTTCTAAAATCCCAAGTTTTAAAAGGTACAAAAAAGCTTGTGTATGTATGGAGTGAAAAGCTGTGGGACAAAGTTCCTTAATGGTGGGTTGTTGGGGTTTGTTGTTGGTTGGGATTTTTTTTTTAAAAAAGAAAAAGAGATGCTGAATGAAATGAGGGACTTGTGAGTTATCCTCACTGTTTTACACTTGGACATTAAAGTTCAGATTTCTCAGGAAGACACTACTTTGGCTGCTCTTATCCTAACTCCCAAACACAGCACTAAACCAGCTACTAGAACTAAAATTAACTCTATCCTGCCCTAGCCAAACCCAGTGAATCTTTTGTTAAATTATTCTGTTCTGTAGGCTGGCTTAAACATTGGAGGTACACAGAAGCTTTGGCAGTTAAGTATTAAGGTGTAAGACCAGTGCTCTGGGCAAAGAGCGCACCTGGTTTGTGTAACAGACTCTACAGTAAAGACAATTATCACGTTCACTAGACCAGAGTATCAAGAAATGCAAGAAAACTAATTGCCTGCAAGAAGCATGTGCCACTATTTAAATACAAATGTAAAAAAAAAAAAAACCAAACCACAAAACATTTTCAGAGACATTTTTTCCAACATGTCTTTAGTGAAACACATTCAATTTACTGAACCAAGTTATTTTCATGGCTCTGACAGAAACTCAGTCCCAGTATGAAAAACAAAAGTTTGAATGTCAGCAGAAAGTTTTGTGGCCTGTTTTTTGGGTTGTTTTTTCTTTTCTTTCAAAGCAGCCATCACTGTTGTGAGCTGCATACAGTTACACTAGTTGACCTGCAGCCGCTTACTCTGTTGCTTTACAGTTTCAACCAAGGTCACTTTCAGTAATGGCTTCACACTTACCGTGCTGAACGTGAGCGTTAGTGATGCATCTCAGGTGATCTATAGACCTATTGAGAAAACATGCTTCCTTATGGAAAACAAAAAAGTAAAAGAACAAGTTACTACATTGTTCAACATTTGGTTTAGATGAAAACTATGGCTTCTTAAAGGGCCTGGGTAGGTTACCTTAGGGTTAGTATTTTTTGACAGTTACAGAACTTGTAAGTCCCTCTGATAGTGCAGTCTCCTCTGACAAGCACAGACGCCCCTGGCAAGGCACATCTCAATGATCAGGAAGCACTGAGGTTTCAGCACTATTTTCAGGGCTTTGGTTCAGCACACACACTGCCAACCGTCTTTGCTGAAAGGCACCTCCACTGACTGCAGTCATTTTTCTAATACAGAATCTATCTGTGCTCAGAGGATTAAGTTTTATTTCGTTTCATTATCATGGGGCAGGTTTTTAACAGTCTCCAAGAAACCGTCTATAGCAAGGAGTTATGTTATGCAGGTCTAAGGAGTACCTACACTCCAGAAATCTCTATCTGCTTCAGAATGAAACGGATTCTAGCCTAAGAATTTAGCATTCTGTGATCTGCTTTTGCATATCTAGAACAGAGGAAAGGCTCATCACTGTTCTGCAGTACTTAAACTGTTTTGTACTTGCACAAAATCCAATCATAACCCTTCTCATGCTGCTGCTTTGAACTGAGATTCCACACTTCCAGTTTTAAGAATCTGATAGCTTTCTATCTGTTAGAAACAAATTGTCCTGCCTTTCTGAGGTGCCACTCAGCCTCAGGACCTGCATTTGTTCGCTCAGTTCAATTTCTGCTTGCCATTATCACAGAAGAACTGTAGCTAGTGTGCTTCCAAAGTCTATCTTCTTAATGAAAGCTTTTATTACAAGCTTGTGAAACTGCTTCTTTTGAGTTAGTCTTAACCATTACTCCCCACAAAAGAAATTCTTTTACCTCTGGGTCCTTATTCCACTGCACTACATATTCCCAACAGCAATGTGCATGGAGTACATCCACGTCAAGACTACAGGGAAATTGCTGATATGCTAGTTGCAGCAGCTCTAGAAAAAAAAATCTGAAGTTACAAGACAGATACCTTCCCACTATAACTTCATCACAACAGCAGCAACCAAAACATCTCTGCAGACATTTAGAATTTTTAAAAATCTTCTTACCTAGGATTGTTTCCAAGCCTACATCTGCTTCTGGTTCCTCAAGAAAGATACTAGTATGCATTTCTACAGATTCTTCAGTACTGCCTGTATTGTTTCTGTGCTGGGCCAAATTCAGTACAAGAGGACTGAAGCCTTGCTTAAAAACCCACTTTGCTACAGTGTCAGCAATACCTCCTAGGACATTAAAAGGGAAAAAAAAAAAGAAATATGAAGCACAGACAGTGTATCCCAGAAGACATACACTTCACAACTGAAGGACAAGAGAGGAGGGTAGGAGTTTTTGACTGCTACCATTAATTGCCTAAGGGTGACTCTACCAATTAGAGAATTTCCCATTCAACCGATGACAGGTTTCCAGCGTAGCCATTACAGTAACACCCTTTGGCAATTTTACAGCTGTATTCTACACAGTTTGCATTGTCTTTTAAATTAATTAACCAGCAGAGCAATTTCCAGTGCAGCGTATATCATGAAGTAGGTAAGGATGGCTCAGAAGTCTGTTAGAAAGACAATCAGCTGTTTCCAAGAGGAAAGACCTACCTTTCCCAGCTTCAAGCAATTTCTTTACAGAAAGCCTGCCCAAAGGCTCAGTCTGGAGTGATGAAACTTTTTGGGTCCTTTTGCTCACTTTGCTATGCAGTAGTGTTTGAAGTATCAGACAATCCTCTAGCTGTTTCAGCAAAAGTTTCCAATATTCTGCATCTAGGGAAAGTGCTTCCCAGGATTCTGTGTCTGAACCTACAATTATTTGGGAAAACTAACAGAACATATGAATGGGTTTAGTTCTGTTCACTTAAAGTAGCACAGTTTTCTTTGAAAAAAAAAAAAAAGCATAGTATTGAAACTGAAAGCTATATCCCAAGAGCTACTGCATTTTAAAGAATAATTTAGTTCAAAATATGTACATTAACCACTATGCAAAGATCAATTAATACCCCACACTGCTCACAAGACACACTGATTCTTAAAAAAAAGCCTAAGAAAATAGAAGTCCCTGAAAGGTCATCTTACAGTCCCGTTTTTAAGTTCATATTTAATTGATAAGTAGGTCAGAATCCCTTCAACAGGATTTAGTTTAAAATCCTCCACTATATACACGTGACCTGCTCATACAATTAATCCAATTTCCTTCCACAGTAAAAATCTTCCTCGTGCAGCCAGACACCCTGGGTCACACCACATTGCTGTTCCGGGCATTACACTGACAATTCCCAGTTATCACCAAATGCTGCATTGGAAGCCCAACATTCTTCCCAGAAGGGTGCAGATCTGAGTTTTAGCTTTGCACATGGAGACAGCAAGCTCTAGAGTTCTCTGGCCACTAACACTGCTGGGCTTTAAGCCAAAGAAAGGTATCGGGGGGAAGAAAGCGAGGGGGCGGGAAATAAATGGCAGTGTGTTTTGAGGGAAAGAAGGCTGTTGCTTTAATCTTTTAAGAGCAGAAGAGAAGAAAAGGTGACAAAGGAGAGAGCATATGGGTAAAGGGGCTCTTCAAACACACCAACATTCCCATTGGGGCAGCACTGACAATTTTAATATACAGAACTGCAATAGTTCAGATGAACGTGCAAAACTATTGAAACACTTCTCCATAGTTTAGTTCCAAACTCTAGGGCAGTCTGCTTGTAAGACCAAACATCACCTGAACCCACCTAACCTGTTAAGACAAGCAGTAAAACACATCTAAGGCTGGTGCAGTTTAAGAAGGGAGTAACTTTTCCCATCTGGAGTTGCAGTTCCGTGTGCAGTTTCACACACAGCATTCTGCACAAGTCTTAAGCCCCGCCTTGTGCAGAGGTACTTATTGCATAACCTTCTTCAAATCCAGAAACAGGTTTTCAGGCTTGCAGGCCATCTGACCAGGAAGACTTGGCAGATGAGGCCCTCTACAGACAGGAGTAGCTTCATGTTCAGAAGTCCTGCTCCTCATGGGGGACTTCAAGCACTCGGGTACCTGTTGAAGGTGCAACACAGCAGGGCACAAGCAATGCAGGAGGTTCCTGGAATGTGTTGATGATAATTTCCTTCTTCCAAGTGACAGAGGAGCCAGTGAGGAGAGGTGTCAAGCCAGACCTTGTTCCCACCAACAAGGAGAGGCTGGTAAGGAATGTGAAGATCAAGGGCAGCCTTGGCTTCAGTGACCATGAACTGGTGGAGTTCAGGGGCCTCAGGACAGCGAGGAGGATGCACAGCATGGTCATTACCCTGGACTTCAGGAGAGCAGACTTTAGCCTCTCCAGGGACCTGCTGGGTAGTGTACCACAGGACAAAGCCCTGGAGGGAAGAGGGGCCCAAGAAAGCTGGTTTAGCATTCAAGGGTATGCTCCTCCAAGCTCCAGAGCAATGCATCCCAACAAAGGCAGGCAAAAACACCTGGAGGTTCACATGGATGAACAAAGAGCTCCTGGACAAACTCACACACAAAGAGGAAGCCTACCGAGGGTGAAGGGAAGGGCAGGCAGCCTGGGAGGAATACAGAGAGATCATCACACAGCCAGGAATCAGGTTAGGAAAGTTAAAGCCCCAGGAGAATTAAATGTGGCCAAGGATGTCAAGGGCAATACGGAAAGCTTCTGTAAGTATGTCAGCAATCAAAGAAGGCTAGGGAAAATGTGTGCCCTCTCCAGAAGGGAACGGGAGATGTGGTTACCCAGATTAGGAAGGCTGAGGAAGTCGACTTTTTAGCCTTGGTCTTCACTACTGGCAAGTACACTCTAGCCACACTGCCCAAGTCACAGAAGGCAAAGGCAGGGACTGAGAGAAGGAAGAACCACCCTACTGTAGGAGATGATTTTGAGACCATCTAAGGAACCTGAAGGTGCACAAGTCCATATGACATGATGAGATGCATCCACAGGTCCTGAGGGAACTGGCAGATGGAGCTGCTAAGCCACTCTACATCTTATTTTGAGAAGCTGTGTCAGTTCAGTGAAGTTCCCACTGACTGGAAAAGGGGAAACATAACCCCCATTTTTAAAAAAGGAAAAAGGAAGACCCAGAGAACTATAGCCCAGTCAGTCTCACCTTTGTGCCCAGCAAGATCATGGAGCAGATTCTCCTGGAAACTATGCTCAAGCATATGGAAAATAAGGAGGTTACTGGTGACTACAAACACGGCTGCACTAGCTACATGCCTGACAAATGTAGTGGCCTTCCACAATGGGTTTACACCATTGATGGACAAGGGAGGAACAACTGACAATCTACCTGGATTTGTGCAAAGCATTGGACACTGTCCTGCACAACATCCTTGATTCTACGTTGCAGACACATGGGTTTGATGGATGGATCACTCTGTGGATGAGGAATTGGCTGGGCAGTCACACTCAGAAAGTTGCAGTCAACAGCTCAATGTCCAAGTGGAGACCAGTGATGAGTGGCATTCCTCATGGGTTGGTATTGGGAATGGTCCTGTTTAACATCTTTGTTGGCAGCATGGACAGTGGGATTGAGTTCACCCTCAGCAAGTTTGCCAGCAGCAACAAGCTGTGTGGTACGGTCAACATGCTGGAAGGAGGAGATGCCATCCAGAGGGACCTCAACAGGCTGGAGAGATAGGCCCATGCAACCACATGAAGTTCAACAAGGCCAAGTGCAAGGTCCTGCACATGGGTCAGCACAATCCCAACCACAAATATAGGCTGGGTGGAGAATGGACTGACAGCAGTCCTGAGGAGGGCTTTAGGGTGCTAGTTGATGAGAAGATCAACACAAGCTGGCAATGTGCACTTGCAGCCCAGAAAGCCAGACGTACCCCGGGCTGCATCAAAAGCAGCATAACCAGCAGGCTGAGGGAGGTGATCCTTTCCCTCTACTCCACTGTCATGAGACCCCATGTGGATTACTACATCCAGCTCTTGGGCCCCCCAACATAACGAGGGCGTGGACCTGCTGGAGCAAGTCCAGAGTTGGGCCACTAAAACAATCAGAGCACTATAGCACCTCTCCTGTGAAGACAGGCTGGGAGAGTTGGGCTTGTACAGCCTGGAGAAGAGAAGGCTCTGGGAAAACATTGCTGTGGCCTACCGGTACCTAAAGGGGTCTACAGGAAAGCTGGAGAGAGACAGTTTACAAGGCCATGGAGTGACAGGACAAGGGGTAGCAGCTTTAAGCTGAAGGGGAGTTTTAGATTAGGTGTTAGAAAGAAATTCTTCACACTGAGAAAGGAGACACACTGGCACAAGTTACCCAGAGAAGCTGTGGGTGTCGCCTCCCTGGCAGTGTTCAAAGCCAGGCTGGATGGGGCTTTGAGCAACCTGGGATAGTGGAGGGTGTCCCTGCCCATGTCAGGGGGATTAGAACTAGATGATCTCTGAGGTCCTTCCAGCCCAAACCATTCAATGCTTCTGCGGGCCCATGATGACAAACGAACGCCAAGGATATTCCTCTATTACAATGGCAGACACTTGGATGGAACTGATACAGTGAATAAATCAGAAGGGGGAGGCCCAAGATGACTTACCTTTTTCTCTGTCACACTGTCAATTATCTGTGCAGTTACTGAATGTCCCACGTGGGCAGATAACAAGGCAGCTGCGTTGTTTTCGGACTGAACACAAGCTGTACGCATCTGCTGCCACCAGGGCGACACCGACTGAGTGTCCCAGGACTCATCTATAGCAACTGCAGAGAAAGGGGCAGTAGGAGACTCAGCCTGGGTCACTGGGAATTAAAACTAGCACAGCAGCAACCAACCACAACAGCAGCAGTTACTAGCACAGCTTACATGAGGAGCCATTTCCAATTACTCTGTGTTATCTTTTCCTAGATATGTAACTAAATTTCTGAATTGCCACTCTAATTTAAATTAAAGAGCAGAATGTGTATTACTTATTCTCCAAGTTTCACTTGTAGGAAACAGGCAGTAGATCTAAATCCCAGCAGTAAAACCTGCTGCATGCTTATTAGATTAAGAAATATTACAAAATGCCACTTCACAACATAGATTTTGTGATTTCAAGATGCCACACGTATCCAGTGCACTCAATCTGACTCTCCTCAGGCTACCTCCTGTGCAGCAGAGTTCATTTATTCAGACAGCAGCACTAGCTTGTTCAGGCTTCCAGTTTCAAGCTGATAATGGTGCCTTATGGTGATCTAGACATAAAGGAACCTGGCACAGACAGATCCACAGTAGCTCTGTGTGAGGCAGCAGAATCAATATTTATTCATTACACAGCTTACCCCAAACAAGTTGACTTTACAGAGTACCCCTCAAATTACAGGGAGATTCAATATACAGATGCTGCTAGAATAACAGTGTCTCAATGAGTTAAAGCAACTCAAAGGACTTTTGAGAGCCAGTCAGCACAATGGCAGGGCTCTACACCCAAAAGAGAGAGGAAGGGGAGCTGGACAGCCACCTTCTGGTGCCAGACAGTTGTATCAACTTAGCAGAGAGTGAAACTGCAGGCCATGCTAAAGGCCTTTAGTTGTGATACTCTTCCCATTTTATTTTTCATTAGTTCACTGACAAGCAGCATTTAGTAGTTATCTGATTTGTAGATGGGGGAAACCCTAAGTGATAATACAGGCTAATCTGAGTACCAAACTTCTAATAATAATAATTGTCAGTTGTGTTTAAGAGTTCCAAATGTACGTTTCACCTTTCATTTTGCTCAGAAGTGACAGCATAGTGTGAAGGCAACTGACAGAATCTGGCTTGTCTAAAATATCTTTTTCCTTGGAAAGCCATAAATTGAGAAGGAGTGACTGTAAAAAAAAAAAAAAGAGAATATGGAATTAAAGCAACAGAATGAAATTTTAATAGCACAAGGTAGCTAATGCAAATACTTTCTCAATGAAATTTTGCATCATGGATCAGAAGAATATAATGTAATATAATATAATCCATGAGCCCGTATTGTATTAAGGGAGACAGTTGAAAATACATTGAATAAGGCACCATATGGCAGACTTTGAAATGACACAGTACAATGTGTCATTTAGAAAGGTTTCTTAGAAAACACCCTCTTTTGAAGGCTCAGCCCACTACTTCCAGCATGTTAGCATTCTCAACTTGGTAACAATACTAGTTATGAATGCGACAGCTGAAAACCTTACGTGGGCAAGTAACACTGAAATAGGTATTTCCACTGTTATGTAGAGGATGGAAGAAAAATAGCAAATGGCTAAAATTTCACACAGATGAAAGATAAAGATGATTGAACACTACTAGCAATTCTGAACAATTTACTTTTAATTCTTTTTAAACTTATCTGCTTACAAAAAAGAATGACAACAAACATATCAGGAGAGTGGCTAATTTCAGGTACTAAAGTTTTGCTTCTCTGAAGAAAAAAATTTAAGTAAAACTTATAGTCCTAAATACCTATTCTACACATTCCCACTAGAATACCCACATCTTCTACTAGAAGATTTTCATCTTTCTTTTTCTTTGACATCTCTTAAGTAGGCAATACAAATATAAGCACCTAAAGAACTGAACGTGGGGGCAATCTGAACACAGCATCAATCCAGCATTAATCCAACAGACAACATTCAGAATTTTTTCTCCCAATGTTTTGTTTTCAAAATGCTAAATCAAAATTTTAAAGTATGCAATAAATATCTTACCAACAAGATCTGAGGGGTAAAGCCTGCTGATTCCAACGCATGACACATTTCCTCTGTGGAACTCTCCCCACACAAACACTTCCAGAAGAAAAAACTGCCTGGAGCAAAAAATAGTTGGTATTACAAACAACATCTAAAGCCACAGGTTTTGTCCCTACTCTTCTAAGAAAGACCATCCATTGATCAGGTCCCACTGAATGCAATGCAAAGGTCTAAGTCACATTCTGATGCTTTACCCTTTGTAATAAACCTTCTTCTCCACTAAGGACATAGGTGATCTTACCACAAGGAGTTGTATGGAAATGGACTCAAATACAAAACAAAGGTTACTGTACTGCTTGAATTGCACATTTTGTTAAATTCAAGAAATGGCTTCAAGTGTCAGCCAAGTTTATGTATGGAGTAACCCATAACTGTGTGGCAGCACATTGCATCTTAGACAGTAAACTAGTGGTACTAGTACAGTTTAAAAAACTCCCAAGCAATTGCTTAATTCACATCTTACCAGCACTACAAACTCTACTGTGGTAAACACAAATTCTAAGGTTACCTAGAAACAGCCTTTCATAGTGACAGAGATGAAAAGCTCTGCCTAACTTTTCAACCCCAATTCCTCTCAAAGTCTGATGATTAAAACCACAAGAAGCAGTAGGGTACAAAGGGGACACCACAGAACACCTGTGCACTGAATTCTGTGTTTGCATCAAAATTACCCCACAAATGAAATCATCTGGAAAGACAGTACCTTTCAGACAGATTTAACTCAAGAGGCTTCCACCAGTTATTTTCCAAGAGCCCCTCAACTACAATCCAGAACACATCTGCAAACTAAAGAAGACCACAGACCTCTTTAACCCCATCCCACCCCAGATGCACTGTCTACTACCCATAATATTTCAGATAAACATTGTCCAAAATCTGAACTCCAGAGATGAGGGGTCCTTATTCCCTCACCTAATGCTCCTGTGCTGCCTCTGGTCAGGTCCCCATTGCTGGGGCTAAAGTCTGTCCTGTCATTAATTAAATTTAAGGTCCTGTGACCACAAAAGAAACAGGAGGACACAGCTGCTCTGTAATGTACCTAGTTACCACTAGTCCAAGTTAGTAGCATTAAAAAACAAACAATGATAACATGGCTTAATGACATCCACAAATGTAGTTAACTTCTATTAATCCATCCAAGTAGAAAGAGTTGTACTGTGACTAAAGGTAAGGGTCTGGGACTAGCACTGTCACACCTCAAGGCAAGTCAGCTTGATATGGTCCCCAAATTAAGGCTAAAAACATTTCCACCACCTGAGATTTATATTATCACTCTTCAAGTACTTTGACAAAAAGCTCAGTAGCTCTTACCTAATGCCACATATTCTCTGTCTTCCATATTTTTCACATTAATCACATCCTTTTCATACTCCAGATACTCTAAGAACATTTTCACAGACAATACATCATCCTTCTCATCAGCAAACTGAACAGCAGTTTGGGTATTTTCTTTCTTGTAGTTCTCCAGTAAAGTCTGGAGCCTATGAAAGTCTTTCTCTTCCAGCCGAAGCAGTTTAGCCAAGTCCTTAAAGGCAAAAGCCCCCCCGCAATTGCACGTTACAAGACCAAAGCAAACAGATGTTTCTCAAAACACAGTAAAAACTAAGACAAGAGTCAGAAGAGTAAAGATATTTTGTCTTGAACATTGAAAATGTCTTTAAAGGGGACAAAATATTTGGATAATTTCAAAATCAGTTATAGCTTTTATAAAAGTATAAGTGTTTTTATAAATGATATCAAAAGCAAGCCAAATTATGATGCGACACATGCATATATCAGAATTTGTAATTTCTACTGGTCTCAAAATATCTCTCCAAAGATAAGGATAGGTACTTTGAATAGAGGACTGAAATCAGGACATCCTGGTTCTATTTTCACTTCTGTCACAACTTTGTGTGACTGCTAAAGAATATTAGGCAGATTAATTACTAGGCATTTGTGCAGGGTTAAAAAAGAAAAACAAAACAAAACAACAACTACTACTTTAAAAGTTGTGGATCACAAAAACAGGTAACTTCCCTGCCTGCTTATTTCATCTGAGGCCTTGACAACCTTTTTATGCTTAAATTATCATGCAATTCTGTAAGACAACTGAATTTTGAATTTACTCACATTATCCGAGGGTGGAGCATCTTTCTGTATGCTTTGGGAATTTAATTTGCTAACGAGTTCATAAAGATGTAACAGCTTTAACTTGTTTGCACAGAACTGCAGTAGTCCTTCATCCACGCACTCAAGCTCTGAGGAGAAATAAAACCATATATGAATTTGAATACATAGCCTGGAAGAGTCAAATGTACTTCACAGTTGCATAAAGTCCTCCTTTATTACAATGGGAGGACTTATGCCGCTCAATCTTCTGATGTGCTGCTGCTCACAATGATTGTATTTAATTCACAGCAGTATAAAACAAGAATTATTTTTATGAGAATTGTCAGACAAAGACATCAGGCTCATTTTTAAACTGAAGGTTGACAATATGGAACTGAACAAAGACAAATCTCTTGTCTTTTCCTGGTTTAAGGCCAAACCAGTTTACAAAGGCCTGAAACACCAGGTCTCAAGCACACTCTTATCAAGAATCATAGAATACCAAACCAGAATCTTTTATTCATTCTGCCAATATTTTAAGCATGCTTCTTGCATCAGAAGACAGCTTGAAATCCCCTGATATGAATTCACTTTCACCTCTACAAGGTACAGCCTTTTGTGTTTCTATGAGCTTAGTCTCAGAAGCATCTGGAGGGGAAGCCTTATGAGGAGAGGCTGAAGTCCCTTGATTTGTTCAGCCTGGAGAAAAGGAGTCTGAGGGGAGACCTCAAGAGCAGTCTGTGGCTTTCTGATGAGGGGGAGCAGAGGGGTAGATGCCGATCTCCCCTCTTTGGTGGCCAGTGACAGAACCCAAGGGAATGGCATGAAGCTGTGACTGGGGAGGTTTAGGTTGGATATTAGGAAGAGGGTGGTTGGGCACTGGACCAGGCTCCTCAGGGAAGTGGTCACAGCACCCAGCTTGGCTGAGTTCAAGAGGCATCTGGAGGATGTACTCGGTCATGTTTTGAGTGGGCTGGATCTGTCCCTGGTCCCTTCCAACTCAGGAGATTCTATACCCAGTCAGGTCTCCAAAACAGGGTCACCTCAAGCACAATGTTCTCCCAATTTAGAAAGATCCGAGCATATTGTTTTTTGAAAAACCATCTCACAGACTTTCAGTAACAAGGTTTTGATTGGGCAATGACATTTCCTGACATTGGCACTGAAATCTCCAGCAAAAAACATCATAACAGCAGCAAAGTTTACCAAGATTAGACACCTGGCCAGAACTCAAATCCTCAGTGATAAGGATTTTGTGCTTCCAGTAGATTAAAATTCACAGATACAAAAAGCTATATCCTTACTGCCTGCCTTGGAGAGAAAGAACAAACACGTTCACAGGTAAACAGCTGTGAAAAGTTTTTCTTTTACCAGATGCTTGTAACCAACTCAGCTGGTTTTAAGTTACTCTGTACAGGGCAAGCATAGCAAAACATCCTTACTAGCAAGCTATTTGCAGTCTGCATTCAAAAAAAACAAACACAAGAACAGAGAACACCCGAAACATAGAAGCAACACCCTGTGATACCTAGCAGCAAAGCAAAGCTGACCAAGCCTGGTCTCCCTGGGGTACAGAACAGTTCTACAGCAGTGGTACAGCACAAATGCCTCTCCATATTTGCAAAATAAATATCCACCTACCCTGTTTTTTTAAATTATCCATTAACGTCTGAGTGATGTTTGTGAGAGATGAAAGTGGCACACGTTCACTTGTCAATATACTTTCTAGAGCCTGTTAAGAACATGGTCAACAGAATGAAACATTTACTTAATTCTACTGTAAAAAACACATAAGATAAGTCAACAATAGCACAACTTTGAGAATGAGTTTTCTGTACTTTTTTCTGGGTTTGTTTTTTTCTGGTTGGTTGGTTTTTGCACACACATGTGGCATTATTAGAGCGCAAACCTTTCTGTAGCATCATTTACTTCAGCCTTTATCATAGGAGATGCCTTGGGGAAGTCACAAAAGTCAAAAAGAATTCCAGGCAATATGTTGGGGGAAAAAAAAAAAAAAGCAAAAAGCTAAAACAAAGCATGAAACAGCTTGCCTACTTGGTTCAAGTAACTCTAGGAAAAAATAACATATTTTGAAAGCTTTAAAAATATTTACCACTCTAATCTGGTAACACAAGTGTTTTCCTAATATTAAAGCATATAGGCATCTAAATAGTCACCTGTTTCTTTGTAGCAGGGTATTTGATATCAAGTATTAATTCCTTTGCTTCGGCTTCAATCAAATCTGCAAACAAAGACAATCACCACTAATTCACACTTCTCAAATGGATCCTGAAAAGCACCTCAACCCACGCTACAGTTACAATGTGATGCACATGGGCTCAGGCTATAGTTGAAGACACTATAAAGTTGCCAAAATAACTTTGGGGAAAATGAAACAAGGTAACAGCTCAGCATCATCTCTTTCTCCAAATCTGTCTTTCATCAGAAAGCATCTGGAGTCAAATGTCAAACCCAATTACATAATGAACTGTAAATACACTGTGTTTTATGCAAGCACTCAAAGCAGATTTCAGTTACGATCTGCACAGCAGACAAGGCTTATCCTTGATCCTTGTACGAGATAAATTTAATCTGGTCACTCATTAAAGAACAAACAAGCTACTTAAACATCATAATTCAGAGCACATCATCCCCCTGTTTGCACACTTGCAAATAATGTAAGAACCGTTTGTTAACATATAATTTAGGAAATTATCCAAGAGAACCTACCCAGATCTGAGGTTTTAGCTTTGAGTAAAGCATTTAACTTCTTCACCAGATGCATATCCTTCGCTCGCTCACTCTTTTTATCACTGAAGGGAAATAATTTTAAGTGTGAGTGAAGGGAACTAAAATGAATGACTCAGGGGGAGAAAAAAAACACCCTAACAATAACTTCTGCTACTTTAAGGTAACATCTCATTAATAAAAATCAAGTTGATGCATACAAACCAATGAGACTATTACCAGAGTACTATTCAGCTCAAGAAGGAATACCGGAATTTCTGTCTAATGAAAACACATTTTCTAAAATTAATAATGGAATTCATTTGGTTATACAGAGTACAGAATTCCTTACCTCAGTGCTAAATGAAAAGGTACATGAACAGTTTTTACACTTCCAGAGACTGGATCAACAAGGCATATCTGGTAAGTCTGGGGCTGCCATCCCTGACTGGTCACATTGTTTAAACCCATTATTTTATATCCAGGATACAACAGCCTGAAATCAACAGAAAACATGGTTTTTGCAATGAAGAATGGAGTAAGTATCCTTCCTTTTCCACACACTGAATAAAAAGAAGAAAAAACTTTTATAAAGCTAAGCTTTGACAACTGTTTCATGTGTTTATCAGGAAAGACTGTACAGCAATGAAGCACGACAAACTCCCCTTCTATAAAACAACAAACTACATTCAGTAGAAACACTGTAAGCAATGCAACAGTACTTTCTACTTTTACCATGGGCATATTCACACATCCCTTTATTGCAGCAGCACAACCAACATGCCTTCCTGTAGGTTCTTACCTACAGTACTTTCCCACGTTGAAGGCTCCAACCCGAGGCCCTTGCTGTGTGCTCCACACTTCCAGAATGCCCCTCCTTGGAGCATAGATCACAAGGAACTGGGCCACTCTGCTTGGACCTTGTGCATTTCCAAAAGGAGAAAAATCCATCTTCTCAGCATCCCTCTCATGAAGGTCCTCGACAGTCTGTATCCAACCAACTTCTGCATCACGGTATCCTTTGTAAGAGAAGACAGAAGTTCATTAGTGTACAGAAATTACCTGTCATTAGCACACATCACAACCCACTGAAGCACTATTCCAGCAAGCCGTCTTGAACTGTGTTTCAAACTGTGGAAATCTGGTCAGTACCCAGCCTCCTGGCAAGAACTGTGGTCCACTGACTCAGAGCCAAACGCAGCCTCCTGCAAAGGTCTGGGGAGGAACAAGTTCTTCTGGGAGAAACCACAAAAAAACCCAAAACTCTTCAGGTCTGTACTCTGGACATTACACCAGAGCAAAAGCTTCTCTTGCAGTAGTATCTCTGTTAAGTGTCCAGGTTTCTCATGTTTCAAAATAACAAAAGATGACGATGTAAGGAAGGAAATTTGCATAACCTATTAAATAGGATATGTAAGGTTTTCATCACTAAAATGCAATGCTTAGTAACCCAATAAAAACACTTATCATCTCCCCACCCGTACTGCAAACACTTTCCTTCATGAAATCTTCCTAAACAAAAAGACAGCAATGTTCTAATGACATCATTAAACTATGCAATGTTTTAGCAAGTACAAAGAATCCAAACCACAAGTGAAATACTAATGTATAAAACAAGTTTATAAAAGATAGATTATACCAAGAAGGTTGAAAACTGTTCACCACTCTACTAATGAGAAAAGTTATGATCCAGAAAGTTTAATTCAGTAGACAGCTTCGCTCAAAATAAAACACCCAACACCATTTCACATCTCAACAGCTTCACTGGGGAAAGGCTGGCAAGTTGTAAATAGGTGCCCAACTATCCAATAAAGCTTAGGACTCTAAGAGTACTTTCTAGATAATATAAAGCTCTCTGAAATGAAGAAAAAAAACCTCTAAGAACATCAGAAAGCACATATTATAGCTAATAAGCTTCAAAATACAAGAGGAGGAAAATCAAAGGGGAAACATGATTGCTTTAGCTATTACACTGTCAGCATGTCACTGAATTAGCTACTATATTCATGACCACTAATCTTCTGAATTAATAGGGTGGGAGAGAGAGAAGAGCTAGAGATTTTCTTCTCTAGTCTTAGAGTTTATCTTCCATCTTCTAAAAAACAGCAAAATTTTAATTCCATAGAAAAAAAAAATTCCTAGTGTATAATCACAAAATTTGAAAGTGTAACATCTCTTGTTGGTGTTTTTCAAGCCCTCAGTGGCTGAACACTCCCTTCTTGCAGGGTCACCGTGATGAAATGAGAATCTAAGAAGTTGTACATCTAACTGATTTTTCAAACTTCTGTTTATTTTCTCAGCAGAATTAAATAAGGAAAAGGAATTTTGGAGAATAGCGCTAAAGCTCTTCTGAAAAAAAAAACCAAACCCCTAGGTCAAAACCTTTCTGTTGGAATACAGCCTATGGGGAAAAAACAAAATAAAACATAAAATCCATACAATCCAAACCAAACAGACCAAATGTTTTACTACAGGCCATATTAGCACTTCAGAGATTGGTAAAACAACACCCTTATGGGCTTTATATTACATCTGCCTTTAATATTTGTTTTGTAGTACATTGTGTTAAAGTCTTTCTTAACAATGGAAAAACACTTGGATTTCAAGTCTGAACGTAAGCAGCCAAGTATTTTGAAGAATATTATTTGCTATACTAATACACACTAACATACCTTTCCACATGCGAACTGCAAGTCCTCTTGTAACATCCAGTAAAATAACCCTTCCAAAATCATCTGTTACTGCTGCCAAAGTGTTACATGGAGAGAGACATATTCTTTCGCCATGGCGACGGGAATCTGGAAGTCCAAACCTTTAGAACAGGTAAAATTAAGAGCAAAGTATGAAAAAGGGTTGTGTGCTGCCTACTGGGAGATCTCACAGGTCTGCCAAAGTCCTACTGAAAACCAAAGTTCAGGAACTAGGCTAAGCGATTGCCTTGCCCTGCATTGTCACGTGAGGATCTCGGAGCAGCACGTTACTTGTAAGCCCTCTCACTGCCCATCAGTCTTGAGAATACTTAAGAAAATAATGGAAAACAATCAGAAATTTAGTCTTTTATTAGCTTTCTTGAAAACATTAGGCTACAACCTGTTGTTCCCACTCTCCTCTCTCTCCAATCAACAGGGAAACAGGATGCCTCCTAATGTTTGTGAGGGGCTTTAAGCTATCTAAAGCAGCAAGCACTTCACATGGCTTCTCTGAAGCTCTTCAGTGACAGCACTGATATCCATGTATCCATGTGCTGACAATGCCATTACACTGCGCTCCTACTGCACCTATGGACCCACACGTTCAATGAAAGAGATGGGTATTTGTCCAGAATGATAAACCTGAAATTAAACAAAGCTTAAAACAAACGACCTACAAACTATCATCACTGCCTGAGATCAAGAAAAATAAACTTGTTCATTCAATTATACACCTTTCAAAATAATTCAAATAATTAAAAACCACAAGAGATTTAAAGCAATAGTATTCAATGCTTACCTCACTGCCAAAGGGGTTGCGGGTTCAACTTTTGGCTTCTGTTTTTGGGCAGGTTCTTCTTCATGTTTACTCTTCCAACCAAGCCAGCCACTTGCAAGAGAAAAACGCATTAGGAGAATCATACTAATGGTCCTAAAAAATCTTCAAACAATATGTAGCTACTAAACCAAAAAAAAACCATGTAATGTAATTTTTCTATGTTATTACCTGGCAGCATTAAATAACGCTGAAGTCAGTTTACTTGCAACTGCTAAGGCAACATGAGACAACAGTGGCTGTGAGCTACCCTGAAAGAAAGGAATAGAACATTTAGGAAGTCAAGAAATAGTCAGCTGTGAGCCACCCTGAAACGAAGGAACAAAGTGTTTAGAAAGCCAAGAAATAGTTCTTACACTGAACTCAACTGCAGAATAGTTTTTCAGGCCTCCTATGGACTTTCGGCTCAGAGAGCATAGCTTTAAGACTTTGCAAAATTTTAATTCACTGCCCCCAGAAAAGCCATTCTGACATCTCTTTACCATTTCAAAATCCTCCTGCAAGTCACTGGTAGCTCAGAATGTTTGTCTGCAACAGAAGTTGAAAAAACCCTGTGTATGATTTATCATGGAGAGTTAGCTGGTGTATGGCTTTGGCATCCTTGCAAATAATAAATGTAAGCAGTTTCTTTTTTTTTTTTTCATAAACATATAGGAAAAGCAAGTACAAAATTGAAATTACAATTCTAGCATTTT
Source organism: Zapornia atra (assembly GCA_013400835.1). Lineage (NCBI taxonomy): Eukaryota > Metazoa > Chordata > Aves > Gruiformes > Rallidae > Zapornia > Zapornia atra. Next base: position 71,908 of record VZTU01018021.1, read on the forward strand.
CAATCAGCTTTTGATCCTGATAAGGACAGCACACACACAGGGTCTGAATGTACAAGACACAGCTACACTGCCATCCTCCTACAGTAAAATGAAAACTACCTAAATGTACTACTGGCTATCATTAAGCATAAGTTGCTGTTTTCTTCTACAAGTAGTAGTTTCACTACATAAAAATCACCACAGTATACTCAGGCCACTTGCCATACATGAGCAAAGGCCTCCAAAAATCCATAATTGGCAAGAAATTAACAACTGAAAAAAATTTGTAATTACTTCACTATCACATTAATTTTAAAATAAAGAAGAAAATTTTTGATCAGTGGGAACCTGTGGTAGACATTATTATCCCATCTACTCCAAATCATTCCAGTTTCAGAAAATCAAGAAGGGGAAACATCAGCATAAAATGAATGTAATGCTTCAGAAATACCCATAGAGAAACCGATTAGTTATTCAAAGTTTCAGCAAGTCGGCTTTGCAGTACATACCTCCAGGGCAAAAAAGAAACCAGTGAAAGGATTGGATCCAACAGTAACATACTGAGACATAGCAGGTGGGCTGTTTTTTATAGCTGCATTATATCCACCTATATTGGACGCAGTCTTCATTTGATCAAAAGGAGACAGTGTCATGATGCCTAACAAAAATATTAAAGTGAATGTCTTATACTTTCAGAACAAAGGCATGCAATTGCTCTAGAAGCCTAAGTATATTCCTGCCTCCTTGACTGACCGGCCAATGTTCAGGGGGTGGGGAGGAGGAGCAGCTTTAACCACAGAAATTTCAAAGAACACAGCAGAAATAACCTAGCGTGCTTAGATTCATTATAAAGCATAGCTGGTTTGCTCAGAAGTAA
>VZTU01018021.1:72777-156333 GCA_013400835.1 Zapornia atra
AAAATAAAAAAATCAGCAGAGTTCAGCAGCCAAAATATTTCACCTGCTTCGTTAGCTCCCTTCTGACCACTTACTGCTTGTGTAAGGGTGGAAGAAAAATTAATGTTACTGTCTATCTGAGCTGCCCATATGACAAAAACCTGGGCTTCTGCAGATTCCTAAGGAGTAAAAGTCTTTGAGAGGCTAGAAGACAGTTTGGGGTTTTTTGGAAAGAAGCAATCTCAAATTTATGTTTCTTTATATGCTAGCCTCAGGAAAGACCCATACCAGTCTTAACCTACCTGCCAGACAGTTCTTTAACCTGGCAGAAATATGAGTAACACCATCTGATCTAGTCTGTCTTGTCTGTTTTGTACCAAAAAGGAGAGGCCAAGACAGCTACAGCTCTAACATCCTTTCTCCCCTCAAGTGTAGAGGGGAGGTTCAGACCAGAAGAGAAAGTAAAATACATTTTTGATGTTGGCTAATGAAATCATTCACTACAGTAGCCTTCTCCCACTATTTATTTCTATCCAAATGGTACTTCTAACTGGCACCTCAAGTTTAACAGGATGAAAACATTGTTTCATTTAAGCCAAATATCTGAAATTAAATGGAAATGCTTACCAATACTAGCATGGTCAACAATCGTATCCACATCTTGCAAACCCCATTTCTTATAAGCTAACGGTGGAGGCTGCACATTCTCATTGCCAGATGCTGCAGCTGACAGAAGTTGATAAAACACAAAAAAAAAATCCTACTGAGTCAAATACAAAGAAATTGCATAATGGGGGAGGGGGTACAGAGGCAATTGGGAACCACAAACTAATAGCTTTAAATTAACCATACATCTGAACACCTGCTGAGCTAAAACAGCTTTTTGAAATACACACCTTAATGAAATTATAACACTTTTTAAAGTTGCACAAAATATTCCATCCCAACTATATTTTGTATTTGCAGAGAGCATTGTTTTACTAGGCATGTACAGTTTTAAATGCTGTACAATTTGAAAACACTACTATGATTTCCTTCTGTGGTTTGGGCATGTTTAAGTGGAAAGTGCCCTGCCAAAATACTTGCAAAGTCAGCACATTCACTGGGTATGTAAGGTAAAAACTGGGTATGCAAGGTAAAAACTGAAGTTGTACTAGTGAGCTGAAACTCTTCAAAATATCTATTACAACAAACATAAATGATCAAGAACAAAAGAAAACACAGAACTTTGGCTGCAGATATCCTAACTGCAAAGGCTTCTCTGCAAATGGTGATCTTCTTGGAAGATAGGAGTCTCTGGTTATGAAAATAGATGGATACATCTCATCACAGTGTCTGCCTTCTCTGACTCATGCAGCAAATAAGAAAGAGTATCAGTTTTTAAAGTTCTGATTTACAAGAGCTTTTTCTTCTCCTGTGTTCCATGGAAATGGAGCTGAGAGAGCTGGGCTTGTTCAGCTTGGAGAAAAGAAGGCTCCGGGAGGACCTTATATCAGCCTTCCGGTACCTGAAAGGTGCCTATTAGAAAGCTGGGGAAGAACTGTTCACAAGGGCACACAGCAATAGGACAAGGGGTAATGGTTTTAAACTCAAAAAGGGGAGATTTAGGTTGGATATTAAGAAAAAATTCTTCACTGTGAGGAAGATCGCTGGAACAGGTTGCCCAGAGACATAGTGGAGGCCCTATCCCTGGAGATATTCAAAGTCAGGGTTCTGAGCAATCTGATCTAGTGGAGATTGTCCCTACTTACAGCAGGGGGGTTGGACTAGATGACCTCTAAAGGTCCCTTCCAACCTTACACATTCTATGACTCTATGAAATGCTGCTGTTTTATTAAGAAGAAAAGAACAAACATTACTATATAAACCCAGGGAACCATTTAGCACAACAGATCACGATCTAGGCAGACTTAAAACCAGATGTCTATGTAATACTATCAGAACAAGGAGAATTATCTGATGCTTCCTCTAACCCAGTTTCTAAAGAGACCTTCTCATCCAGAGGTAAGCTCTAAGCACTCAGTAAACCTCCATAGCTTTCTTCTCCACCAATCTGTCAGTTTTCCTCTGAGCCCAAATAAGCTTTTAGCATCCACAGCAACTTCAGACAAAGAATTCCACAATTTAACCTCACATTGCATAAATATCCATCTACTATCTCTTTTGAATTTACTAGTTTAACTAGTTTCATTTCATGTCACTTCACCCTGAGCTGGAGAAAGAGTGAGCAATCCATTTCTACTGGCCATCCCTAAGTGATTCAGAGAAGAGCCGTCTCACTGCAGTAGCATTTCTCAACTCCTAATCACTCATCCCTTCTATGCAAGAATGAGGCCTTAGTTTAAGGGTGTTGCTGCTCCAACAGCTCCTAACGCTGTCAGGCTGGCAGATCCATTGTGCTTCCCACCTACACCCAGCCTTTCAATTGTCTGTTGATGTGGCCTCCTGTAGAGGAAACAAGAATCTGACAAATCTGAAGCTTGCTGAGAACAACCATTAGGAAATTTGGGAGAACAATTCAGCAACAGCACCCAGTTACTGTTTTGTCTTGCTGTATCCAGGAAATTAGGGCTCAATCACACACAACAGTCACTTGGGAATACAAATGCCATAACTCTGAATGTTCCTCCCCCTTCGTTCTCCTCTCCTCCCAGCTTTTATCACTGGATATAATACCACAGGGTATGGGATAGCCCCTTGGTCAGTTGGGGTCAGTTGTGTCCCCTCCCAATTTCTGGTCAACTCCCAGCCTGCTCGATGTGTAAGCCTTAATGCTGTAAGCACTGTCCAGCTAAAACATCAGTGTGTTGTAAATACAGTTTTCATCACAAATCCCAAGCAAAGCACCATACCAGCTACTAGAGAGAAAATTAACTCTATCCCAGCCAAAACCTCTATGCAGTACTACAGTGAGAATGTGCAAGACAGTCAATGCTACTCAGACAACTTGTGCTTCGAGAATATCTTCTGTAGAATAAATTTTCTTCTGTGCAGTAGAAGCCTATATATTGATAGACAAGCAAGGAAGATCCAAATTCCATCATGATTTGATATCTAACGAATATAAGTAAATTTCATGTCAAGTATGGTAGTATTAACCAAGTCAGAAACAAACACCTCCTCCTAAACGTACCTCTTGCTACCTGATTGCGACATGCACGAAGGGACTGGAAGAGGCTGAAACCATCAATGGTCACAATTGCTGCTGGGTACAAGATACTTAATTCTTCATTCTGTAGAAGAAAGTGAGAGAAAGGAGAGAAAAAAATATCACTGCTACTGTTAGGACAGCATAAAAAGGTAGAAAATAATCTATTAACTACACGAAGATGAGGATTAAATCCAGAGTTAATATCTAACAAACCCCAGGCAACAGAATAAAGCAAAACTACAGAAATTCAGTATTAAAACATCCAACATAAGAATAAGAGTTATTTAAGCACATCATTCTATTTTTTTATATTTTTCAGTAACTTTTATGTTTGCATAATGTATTTTACGGCTTAGGGAGAACACACAAGAGTCACAGTGGCTTGTGAAGGCCACAGAAAAACAGGTTTATCTAGAACGCAGGTATCGAGGTTTTATGAGCCAAATTCTGTAACTGGATTTAGTGCTTGAACTAAGACTTGGGCACGTAAATGCTAATTTGGTGATATAAATTCAAGACTTAAACTCCTTCACGCTTCTGTACTTCAAAATTGATCCCAAAATGTCATACTAAATTGCATGAGCATTTGTATAAAGCAAACTTGGAAATTTCTGTAACTTCATTAGCTTTCTGCATAAAGCATGCCAACTCAGCCAAGAGCAAGGAAAACTACCTTTTCTACTCAATAGCTCAAGCTCTATAAGAGCCTTCTCTGCATGAATTAACTCATCATGACGTGCAGGTTCCTAGCACTATTTCCTATAAAGATTATTTTAATTTTCAGCTATGTTCTCTGTGAAATAATTAAAATAAGGTCTTATGGATGAGTGCATATAGCTCTTGGCACCTGAGAAGCATTTTCTCCTTTCATCCATACATTTTTCATACATGTGCACAAAATACAATAAACAGGAAATTAACGAAGCCGTCCTTTGCAAGGTTATCACAAAGAAACATAGAACAAATCCATAGAACTAAATACTCCAAAAATTAAAAAGAAATTCTGAATCCTCGAACTATACAGGCATTAATACTTCTAGAACAAGAAACCTGGAGCCTCTTGTTCTAAGGAATTGTCCACCCATCAAAAACTGGTAAAGGACATAGAGGATTCACAGAGAAGACTCCCTTCCATACCCCATAACACTGCCACTTCGCTTTTGAAATAATCTGACAAAACCTGTTCTGTGACACCAGGATGCCTGGGAATTTCATAGGTTCTGCACTTAAGCTGTAGGACAGGATCCTCATTTAAAAGCTGTGCAAGCAGCAGTACTCCACTCTGTAAGAGAAAGAATAACAAGCATGAACGTTCCTGTCCCCTTTCTTAGGAAATGCAACAAGCAGAGTCTGCAGAAACAGGAGTTCATTCCAATAGCTTGCCTGTGGACCTGTGGTGCTGAGACACATACCTCGGTGTAAAAACGAACGTAGCCAGAGGTGAAGCCAACCACGATGCAGGTCCAGTCGGGGCGGCCTGTGGAGCTCCTGTTTCACAAAAACAGACCAGAAGTCAAAAAACAAATCCTGCTCTAAGCTGCAGTGTAATGTCAGTGTAACATGTCAATGCGTATGCATCAGGTTAATCCTTACCTCTTCTGACTTGCCAGGGGGATACACAATACACTACTCACGCATTCACTAGAAACAAAGAGATAAAATAAGCATATTTTTTCACCAGTTGTGAAATTGTGCTCTACGAGAGATCCTGCCAAGTCAGTGTTTTAAAAACTTTAACAATATACTAATACAGCACACAATTTATCAAATTCACACCAAAAAGTTGAAAAATACCCTTTCATTTTAAGGACTTTTCAATTACAAGTTCAAGTGTGCCTAAATAGATTGTGTGATTGCTTATTATACCTTGTTAACGTAGTCTTTCATCATCCACAGACTGATAGTTCTGCTGGAACTCTTCACTAAAGATTCAAGGTAAATCTCACATACCTACAGCTAAATAATTGTTTTCTTCATATATAATGATACACCAAGAACAACTACTTATTTTACAAAACAACTGAACCACAGACATCAAAATAATTCCTTGAAATGCATTACACAATAGCTGATTCCATATCCATTGCATTTCACAATTTGATAATTCCAGAGCATCTGAAGGGCTAACACAGTCCTCTCAGTTAATGCAATGACCAAGCATGCTCAGTGCATGGCAGGCAAAGCGTGCAGAAGGCAAGCAGCTGAGCAGGCTTCAATCTCTCAAATCAAGTGTTATTTAATTGTTACCACAATAGAGTTTTACACTGTCTGGGGAAACAGAAGCAGTGCAAAGGTTTTATGAGAGACTATATAATATATTCAGGATGACATCCCAAAGAGGACTTAAGGCATAAATGCCTGCAGTATTGTTGATTATCTACATTTCAGGTCACCTCTACTCCCCAAGGAGTGATTAAGTAACCAGGCTAGACAATTACAGAAGAAAGGCTTTCTAAATGCAAGTTTGTCATGAGTTGCAATTTGATTACAACTTCAAAGCAATGTTAAATATCTCAGTGAAATTTCATCTTCCAATAGCGAAGCTTAGCCACCACCAAACATTATCAGTTAAAAGCAACTTTGGGCAAGAAAAAAAAAAAAAAAAGTCTTTCATCAATCTGATAGTAACTGCCCTATTTACACTTCCACAGAAATAGAACCTTCAGCTATTAAAAACACTTGCAAACCTTAAATGAAGATACAGTAAATACAACTGTGCCTAGCTAAAGAAAGTTACCTTCTCCGTATGGTAACGTCTCCTGGGGCTGTAACAGTCATAAGAAACAAAACCCCAAACTGATTTTTTTCTTTTTTTTTTTTTTAAATAAAAGATGACAGGGTAATTTCAGTGGGGAAGACAACAACATGACTTAAAGAGATGCACATAAAACAGTTCAAAAGTGTGGCAACAACAGGTTTACAAAGAAGGATTATGTTTTTTACAGACTGGAGAAATGCTGATTAAGTCAACACTTCCCGCAGCATAACAGAAGGTTGAAGCCAACAGGGAGCATGTTCAAAGGCAGACAGCAAATCAAGGCTGCAGACTTAATAACAAAATGCAAAATCCTTTTTCATATGGGAGATTTGAGAAAGCGTCTGTCTGGTTATCCGAAGACAGATCGAGCAGAAATATTGTATAAATACCGAGTGTATGACCAAAGCAGGTTTTCCAAGTCCACTAAACCACTTACAGCCCAAAACCATTTATTGAGAGAGACAACTTTATATCTGCTTGAGCTTTTCAAAACCAACTTCATACATTTCCAGTTCCAACATCCCTGACAAAACTTCACCTCTACTATATGAGCAGATTTTTTCCAGAAAGGTACTTTTTTCCATCTATAACAGGAACTTATAAAGAGCATGACAAGCTAGAGCTATTAAAATGTCCAAATTACATGCAAAAACACTGATATGCACAGAATGTACCTCTGTTAATTTGTATGAGCCTGTCCTGAGATATCACACTATGCATGGTGACCTTTGCAGTCAAGGTTTCTGATCACCCAGACTATTCCATTTCTGTTTTCAACATTAAAAGGTGTAAGACCACAAATGCACTTGGATGACAGTGAAAAAAGTACAAGTAAAAAGCACATACTAGTAATTATTAAAGATGAAAATGACATTTCAATCTCAGATGCATTTCAACACCTACCCTTCTTCAACATTCAGAAAGCCACTCCAGCCAACAGCGTACTGCATTTCCTCTTTTCCCTTGTCACTGTGTTTCCATTTAGCTGCCATTAAGAATAAAGACACCATCTATAAAACTGTAATGTTTTACTAATCCTTCTCTTCAGTACAATACATCCTACCACATTCAGTTTAAGTACCAATTACAAACACTGAAGACTATAAAAGTAACACTACATTTTCAGTGACTCTTCTAAAGAACTCTCCTGTTTTCTCAGAAACGCACATGGAACAACATACTATTAAAATTCTGAAGTGCTGAGTTTCATTTTAAAAGATTTATATGGTAATAGCTACTTCATCACATCTTAAATGTCTCAATTAATGAAACAAGGATCCTCAGGAGGAAAGTACTACGCAAGAGCAAATTTCTTCTGCGATCATGATGTTAAACAAATAGCAAATTTTAACTGCCAAGAAGGAGATGGGAATCCTGCATTAAACCTGACAATTTTTAATCACTGCATCAGAAAGATTAGAAAGCACTACACTGTTATTCACAGGGTGCTATTACATAGAGCATCCGGTTGTTGAGTCATCTCCCAGGTGCCAAGGCACAACGACAAAAAGTTACTGTTGCATGCCATTTGTCTGATACCTAAACCCTGAGGGACATGGACACTTCTGCCACTGCAATGCTACAGATGCCACTGTGCACTTCAGCAGAAGCAGTTCTTCAGCAGGTTAAGTAAATCCCCTCCTTACTCCTGATCCAGTAAGAACTTTCTGATAAGCACCGCTATCTTTTAATTTCTGGTGAAAAATTAGCAGCTAATCTACATTGATTTTGGAACACACAGCTTCACAGGGAATGACAAATGCAGCATGACAACTCAATGCAATCTGCCTAATTATACAACTCTGAGCTTCAACAGCCTGGTTTTGTTTCAAAATGGTAACATATTCCATGTATCAGGAGGTTTCCCTTCATCATGCTCACTTGCTATCACTGCAGCTGTTCATAGCACCAGCACCCTAGGCAACAGCACGTATGTAAACAGCAGCTGCCTAATCAGTGTTCATATATTACTAAAGGTACCTTTAGAAGTCCTGAGCACCCTACTTTAGGGTAAAACATAAAGCCACCCATTCTTCAAGATGGAGAAGAATTTTTTTATCAAAAGCAGAAATCTCAAAAATGATCCACCTCAGTATTCCCTCCTCCAAGTGACAATGACTCAGGTAGCTCATTTTTTCCCAAAGGAAAAGAAAATACAGTCAAATATTTCTTAATGGCTTAAATTAATACAACAGCTTCGTTGTTCTTATGAAGCACAATTCACCTCAGTATCTCTGAGCACCTCAAAGAACTGGGTAGTTATATATATATATTGATTATGCATGACAAAATAGTTTTTCACATATCAAAATATAGCTGGGAAATAAAAGATAAAACAGCTTACTCACCAAGCCGTACCTAGACAATGCATGATGTGTACTATAAAACACTCCAAAATTCTTGAAGACATGACTTGAGGGGTTAGCAGATGGGGTGGGGGAAACAAATCTTGTTACTATTAAGTGTATTAGCATATATACTTAGAAGAATGTATACTTACGCACTAAAAAGACTGCTTTCTGATCATTAGCTATTACCATCAGGTCATTGGTTGGTGACAAGGACAACACACAGTCCTGAAGCCAGTAATTTTTCTGGTTCTTGGAATTAGATTCTTCTTCTTCCTACAGATAAAACTTTAGTCACTGTATGCAACAATTTTTAAACAGCAGAACTTGCAAGATTCATCAAAATTTGACTTGCCTTCAATACCAGCACTGAATGGGCTATTACTTACCTAGTCACTAGAGCTCCTAGTTGCCTGAAAAGCCATCAGAAATGCATCACCCTTGCACTAATTCTATCTGTATGTTTCACCACTAATTTACCCCTCAATCTTTGACCAAAGAGACATTAGAAGAATGAGACTGAAAGCTTTATTACTACTGATTAGAGTCTGGAATAAAATATCTCTTTAGTTACCCTCATTATAATCCACACTCAAAACGAACAATTTATCGAGGCTCACAGAGGGACCAGCTTTAAGGAATAGTTGCACATAGGAAGAAAGTAACTAAGCTGGCATTCAGACCAAAGCTTCATGGTAACATACAATAGGTATCGTGTGTTTCCACCAACAAGGAACTTCACAAAGAAAGAAACTCAAGCTAAGAAGTGCCAAGTTTTAAGGGTTTAATGACAGGAAAGTAAAGATTTAGATACCATCACTATGTATGAAAACAAAAAGATTGCATCTTTTTTCACCAGAGCAACAAGCCAAATATTTGATTGTGGAAATAACAAGGTAGCTCCTCCTAACCACAGTTCGAAGGCACAAAGTAGTTTTTGAGCAGGCTGCTACAGAGGTGATTCTCCTGCTTGCTTAGCTCCATCCTCTTATCCTGATCACAGCAATACAAACACCTTCCCTTGTCCACAGTTGTATTGCTCCAAATACCATTTTGCAGGAACTGGAAGGAGCGGTTTGTCTCAATCTGTCTTGCAAGGTAACAGAACCTGCAGAGGCAGGGTAACGTTCTGTGGACTGGCTCTCGCCTCACAAGGGACTTGGCTCTGCAAGCATCTGCAGGGTGTTGGACCAGGGCCTCCATCCTCCACAGGCTGGAAGGGCCTGTACAGTCTTGATCTGCAAGCAGCTGCTTTGACAAACCGGACATCCTGCTCAGGTGGGGTCTTCATTCGATAAACCATCTGGGCGCTGTCCCTGCAAGGGCAGCCCCTCACTCAGTAGCCACCCCAATAAACGGGATCCTGTCCTTATCCAATGAGGAACAGTGACAGGCAAGCGGGACGCTGCGGAGGCAGAGCACCTTCTCGCTGAAGTCCCATGTGAGGCCACTGAACGGGGTCATTACTCCATCAGTCAGGGCTTGTGTGTGTGTGTCAAATGATCACTTGGGACCCCCATTCCACACCGACTCATTTCTAGAACACTCTGCAACTCAACACTGAGTCTGCGCTAGATATACTAGGCCTCCCCAGAAGGTTGAAGTCAGGGAGCTTAGAAGATGTTGTATTAAAGAAGTTGCACCTACCTAAAAATCCATACATTTACTCCCAGCAGGCAAACAACAAAAATAAACCACCCAAACCATAAAACACCAAACACTGTAGGAAGAATTTGTACATCATACTGTTAATCAGCTATTTATTGCATTTATTTCCTTTCATAAGGCTGTACCATAAGAACTGTCACTATGTGCACATAAGAATACCTTGCATATCCATCACAAGGTCTACGTTAGCCCACCACAAACATTCTGCTAACTACTTTTGTGCACACAGTCTCTTGATTTGTGCAAGATAATGAATCTTCATGGCATCCACCAGTAGACAAAGATGAGAAGTTCTATAGCAACAATTTTCCCTAATTACTGGAATTTTTCAAGACTTCACAAAAAGGTGAATACTTTGTCTGGGATTCTCATGAGAATTTTAACCCCTTGTGACAAAGATAAATCCATCATGTGCAAAAAGATATAACTAAAACCCAAAGAGAAGTCTTATACTAATTTTGAATGCAATGATTTTCAAACTGAAGAAAAAGAAACCATAATTAAAGGCTTATTTAAAGATTACAATGAATTAAAATTTCACCCTGAATAGAGAACTTAAATAAAATTATCTGTATGCATAAACAAAGAACTTGAAATCAAAAGACATAAAATATGGCTATCTGACATCAATGAAAAAAATAACTAAGAGTTAACACAGGAAAGGGACTGAACTTGTCAAGAGAAACTACTTGAAAAGGTGAAAGACAGAATGATTAAAATCAGCATTTAAGACAAGACTTCTACATCACTATTCTTACAAAACAGCTAATCAGCTTCATAATAAAAGACACCTTATGGAAGAAAACTTTTTTTAAAGTTTTGGGTTGGGTATTTTTTTTTTTGCTTGCTTTTTGGAGGTTTTTTTAATTTTCAATGCCTTCTCACAAGTTGGTATGTTCCATGAATAGATACTTGTCCTGGTAACAACGCATTTCACCCTAACTATAACACAAATCAATGAAGAGTTAAAAGTTTTAACATGGGAATTCATTGTTGTACTAATAACTCTCATCTCTGTGCTAGACTGATGTACTTATTTTGTTGTGTGTTCAGACACACAGACTCACACATTTTTATGCTCCTACAAAGAACAACCTGTTTGCTGTGCATAATAGTTCTTTCTTTCTGAAGAGTTTGACCGGAACCAGTAGAAACTTTGAAGGAAAACACATAAGCCAAGGAGAAGATCTTTATCAAGAAGGGTATGAAACACCTGGCAGAAGAGTCTAACATTTTAAAGAAGAGTAAAAAATAAGACTGTTTCAACTTAGTAACACCTGCTTATTCTATCAAATTATAACATAAGTAGAAAACAAAGCATTTGTTCTCATTAAGGAAGTTATAAACATTACAGCACATCTTAACAATGATATGGCCTAAGAAACATACTCATTTCATGGCAGTTAGACTGGAGCTCGATACCCATCCTATTTAAGTTTTTATACTCCTGACAGTCTCGTCAGTGATTCATCCCTGGGAGACACCATGCTTGTTCCAATTTGTGACCTCAGCTGAAAAATCCCTTTCCCTGCTGAATTAAGTAGTTACAAGGCTACTGCCCAACTCCTCGGGTGTACTTCCTATATGCTGAGATAAAGAGTGTAGATATGAGGGGTTTGTTAGCAGAAAGAGGTCTGAATTCCTCAGTATGCCCCATTAGCTCTCTCTAACAGGGAATTAATCAAGCAGTTCTGTTCAGATGATTCATTCTGGTGCAGAGAATTTCTACCCAGACAGCTTCCCTAACATCTTATGCAAGTCTGCTGGTAGCTACAAGCCTTCAGCCTTGCCAACAATTACAGATCAGCTGTGTTATTCTCAGTTGAACTAGCTGGGCAGAGATGTTTTTACCCCTTGAAAGAGCAACTGTGCTGCCCCATCCTACATATGCAATTTGATCCCCCCTGTAACACCATCCTCAAATCACAACATGCAAGGACTACTACATGACCATTAGAGTGACACTTCTACCAGTGTGACAGGAGGTTTTGCTGTGTATTAATTCATGGTAGCTTATCATAACTCCACTGCCATTCCCTCCTTTCTCTGGCTAGCAATGGGACAAAAAAGATGCCCACAGCAGCACAGAAAGATGTGTGTATACTCTAGAGAGAAAAAACATACAAGAATGAGTAACTATCCCAATAGGTAACATCCAAGCTATATTTAGAAATAATTCCAGGTCCAAGGGACAAACAAGCAGTCACATTTAAAATGCTGTTCAAGATGTTTCTTGCCTAGGTAATAGTTATATAAGAGCCAAAACCAACACACCACACAAACAAGTGGAAGCCCTTTACAGCATGCAATTTAGCAATGAAAACTTGTATACACACACAGACACAAACTTACAGGTTCTTGTAATTCTGCTTCATCCCAGGCTCCCCAGCCACCATCTTCCCAGCTTGCTGATTTGCCTGCTTTAAGAAAAAAAAAAGGCATCACAGAAATACAGCACAGGCCACAAAAAAAAGAAAAGAAAAAAAAAATCAGTGATTGCTGATGACTGTTTTCCTTTCCCCAAGAAAGCATTTTAACTTCATTTATGGCAGACACTAAACAAGTTTTACAAAAAGAACCATAAAGTGGTATGAGTGTCTTAGTTCTCTGTATTTACTTCCATTTTTGGCACTATTGAAGAAGGAGTAACAGATGATGTACCCTAAGTGCAAACTGGAAACAGGTGTAATGACACCTGTGTCAAATTCATTCTGACAGACTGCATCTAGAACTCAGGGCAAGTAACATCTTACAGTGCCTCGTACAACACTTCATTGATCCTTCCACAGAACCTCTCTGCACCTCACTAGAAAAAATTACTCAATGAAATTTGTCTTTTCTCAGTTTTTCCACAGTCATTTCAAAACAGCCAAGATATATTTGTAGATATACAGCAACCTGAAGCATGGAGGTGGAGGGCCACCTTATGCATCCACTTGAGAAAAATATATTTGTAACACACCACAGAAAACAGATATGCACAATCTTATGAGAAACAATACTTCTGTATAGGAGGAAAATACCTTTCTTTCTATAATGGTGGATTTTGGGTTGGTTTAAGTGAATTGCAGGATCAGCCAGCAGCAACTTAATTTCATTTTGACAGGGAATGACAGTACATAGAAATTCATCTGTGACAACAAAACATCTGAGCCCAGAATAATGCAGATGCCACCACCCCTCCCAAAGCAGCCAGAAAAGAAAACAAGAAGCTGAGGATGTGGCCTCTGAGGGGAAAATGCACAAAGGGACTTTAGCTATTCACCTCTTTGCAAGACAGCACTGAGGACAATTAATAAGACAGCAATCAGTTTCAAAAACCTCAGAGAAACAAGCTTACAAAATACCTCAAACACCCAAGAAATCTGAGGTCACTAAGACAGTCCTACTTCTTGGGTGTCTTATAGAGTCATCGTTTTAGTTATATAAAAGCCACCTGAAATTCTTTCATCTAAAAAGACAGAATTTGATGTGAATTTAAAAGTTCAGCTAAAGGGTCTACGCCAATCCTTTCACTCTTTAATTTGAAGCACACAGTATTAAAGCGCCATCAGCAGCAGATTTGAAACTTTAGAGCTGCTTTAAATGTTGCACATTTGCAACATTAGTGTTAACATACAAGAAAACTTGTTTCAAGGGTATTTATTGTAAACTTGAGACCCAAAGGTCTCAACCATCCCAGCCTATCTTGATCTATAGCTTTAAAACAAGCCAGTTTATGTGTATAGATGTTTTTTAAGAAAAAAATAAAAATCAACTGATACACAAGCCAATAATCAACAACCCACAAGTTATGGATTATTGGTCATAAAGCATTGAGCTGCATCAGCCAAAAACATAATACTTATTGTATACTTTATACATCTAAAGATGCTAAATAAAACCAAGTTGTGCATCAATTTGTTTCATATCTTAATGGACCGGGTTTTGGCTGGGATAGAGTTAAATTTCTTCATAGTGGCTGGCATGGTGCTGTGTTCTGGATTTGTGATGACAAAAACACAGCAAAGTTCAGTTATTGCTGGAAAATGCTTGCACAGTGTCCAGCCCTTTCCTGTTTCTCACACTGCCTTGCCAGCAACCAGGCTAGGGGTGCACAAGATGTTGAGAGAGGACAAATGATGGGTGACCCCAACTTACCAAAGGGATATCCCCACACCACAGCATGTCATGCCCACTGATACAGTCTGGGAGAGGAGGTGGAAGGAGGGGGATGGTGACTTTAGACTAGATGATCCTGGAAGTCTTTTCCAACCTTAATGATTCTGATTCCAGAGTTAGGGCATTTGTTTTCCCAAGTAGCTGTTGTACATGGAGCCCTGCTTTCCTGGATACAGCTAAACACTTCCCTGCTGATAGGAAGTACTGAGTGAGTTCATTGTTCTGCTTTGACTGCATGCAGAGCTTTTACTTTACCTGTTAAACTATGTTTAGTTCAACCCACCAGTTTTCTCACTTTCATCTGTGCAATCTTCTTCCTCATCCTACTGCAGGGGGACATGACTGGGCAGCTATTGGGGTTAAACCAGGACCCTTACATGCACATGTGTACTTTGTAGGATTTATGATCTTCCAGCATGTTTGCCATCCATCAATTTAAGAATTTATTAAGTAATTGTGCAAGAAATGATTGCTTAAGTGCACGAGTTTCAGATTTTTTCCTATGCATTTTTCTATTTTCCATGCAATTCTGATACCACTGGAATGCATAATTAGTGAAGAAAGAGGCAGTTCCTCTTCTCTTCATGCCAAGAAATTTTAGAAATAGTTCTGAATCTTTTTGCTACTCTGTAACCATAGGCCATTTATTTACAAAGCTTCTCCACTGTGGGGACTGACAAATACAAGTTGTTTTACCAGCATTACTAGGAAGCCCCTTTTGAGACTAGCATTTCTTTTCTCTCCATGGGGGGAGGGTGGGATGGGGGGGCGGTAAATGACACTCAAACTAAATTAGCTTGCTAATCTGAAAAGCAACCACTTGAGCAATTTCTCTTCCTCTGGATGGTCACAACTGCTTTCAACAGAATAAAAGCCTACTAAATTAAAAATAATCTATAGATTCCTTAAAGTAATGCTGAAAGTTTCCATGGCTTACAGTTGCAACTGCACTCTGAAAAACAAAGTTTGGGGCATCACCAGGGAAGGAGGAAGCAGGTTTGTGCTGCCACACAGCACAGGAAGCGAGTTAAACGCTACATACAAACTGCAGTACTGTGGCTTTCTCTGACATGCAGGTGACAGCTTAAGTTACAGCAAGAAGGAAGTCTATGCACTAAAAGAGGTGCTAAAGATAAACACTCAGGTGCAAAGATAATTTGGACAAAGTACTCTGACAACATGTGCTGACAGCCTGCCATTTAGTCTTCCCCATATTTCAGAATTTATTAACAATTACAGATGCAAGTAGTGTACTATGCAAGTAGTGTATATTTTTATGATATTTTGTGTGAAAAATGAAAGAAAGGAGCCTTAAATTTATTCAATGCAACCCAGAGAGAAGATCTGATTAAAGAGGCAATACAAAAGAGTTTGTCAGAAGACTTTTCAGTAGGAACATAGCAAATTCAATAAGAGGGATACAGAAACAGTTAAGAACCACCCTACTGCTAAATCCAATCTAGAATTTGATTTTGTACATTTTTTTTATTCTTTGTAACCTTGTTTGCAACTCTGAAATAAAAAGCCTAGCTTTCTGTATTTATGAATTCAAGTAGTTAATTCAGATAAAGCAAAGTGGGCAAGCACAGCTCCAAAGATGATATTTAGAGAACCTGGGCTGCAGAGGACTTATCAGAATGCTATGTAACAGGGATGGATTTTGGAGAAGACTTTCTTTACTGGGCTTAAGAAAAGCAAAAAGCAGCAGTGAAGTGACACCTCATGGCTCTGAGCAATGCGCCCAAATCAGGGAATTATTTTGTTTATTCTCCCCTTGAATATGCAGCCTCTCAAAGTCAAGATCTGTGCCACACACCACTCTGAAGTGACCAGCTCACCATCACATACATAGGTACCTCCACATGGGAACTCCCAAGGGTGTTTTTTTTTAAATTACTATTAATTTAATTCAGGTAATGGGAGATAAACACATTCGGGAACTAAGAATGTCTGCACACCAGAAAAAGCCTGATTATTTAATTTCATGTTAAGACCACCAAAGTTTAGCCAGCTGCAGTCCTACCTGTCTACACCACCGAAATGCTGTCAGCAAGCCTGTCAAATGTTTTAGAACATGCAGTTCAAGCTCAGAGTCTACCAGAACACCAGACATACACATTACTTTAAATAAATTGTTGTTAAATTCCTGAAGTTATAAGATTATAGAAAATGTTACATATCTTTATTGATCAGCTTTCTGCTTTTTTCAGTTAAATATCCATTAGTTTCTTAATGCTCAAGTTCTGTTATGCCTGTAAAGCGTTATCACAATTTGCAAATAAGATGGATTTTTTCATTCATGCGTATGCCTGATTACAGATAGTGGTACAACAGAGTAAGCTGTTCCAGCTGTTGTCTGCTCTAGCCAACAAGCATCCCAAAACACCTCTGACACCGCAAGCTGTCAAATTAAATGTTAATGCAAACACTTCTTATTCCCGGTGTTGGAACATGTGAAACAGCAGCTTTCAAAGCCACTTCGATACCTCTGGGCTCAGTGGTGCCACATTATTAGGATTAACTTTCCTTAAGACTTCAGAAATCTCATGCTTTATTACTCCATTAAAACATGAAAAAGTGCTGTTCAAACCCTTTTTTTCTTACAGAATAAAGGAATGAAATGTCTTTAACCAGCTTACTACAAAATACTGCTCTTATTTGAGTCGTGAGGCAAGATCCACCCCAACACCTTTCATTCTATTCCCTACAATAAAAAGTATCTACATTTTGTTTCAGGACAGATCAGAAGTCACCCCAAGCAGTCTATGACTGCTTCTTGAGTGATTTTAGCACTGTATTATTAGCAGTCTTAACATGACTCTGTAATGCAAGCAAGGAGAATGACATGAATCCTTCCTCATAGCGTTTCCCAATCAACCAGGAGACAGATACCTGCAGAACTGACCTCACACAAGGTTCAGCAGAGGACGATACTTGGTTTTTTATCTTTCCAGTTTACCAGACAAGTGTAATTACAGAATGTTAGGGGTTGGAAGGGACCTCAAAAGATCATCTACTCCAACCCCCCTGTCAGAGCAGGATCACCTAGAGTAGGTCACACAGGAACACATCCTGGCAGGTTTTGAATATCTCCAAAGAAGGAGACTCCACAACCTCTCTGGGCAGTCTGTGCCTGTGCCAGTGCCACCCTCACAGTGAAAAAGTTTTTCCTTATGTTCATATGGAACCTCCTGTGCTAAAGCTTGCACCCACTGCCCCTTGCCCTATCACTGGATATCACCGAGAAGAGCCTGGCTCCATCCTCCTGACACCCACCCTTTATATATAGACATGAATGAGGTCACCCCTCAGCTTCCTCCAAGCTAAAGACACCCAGCTGCCTCAGCTGTCCTCACACCAAAGATGTTCCACTCCCTTAATCATCCAGTGGCCCTGCGCTGGACTCACTCAAGTAGTTCCCTGTCCTTCCTGAACTGAGGGGCTCAGAACTGGACACAATATTCCAGATGCAGTCCCACCAGGGCAGAGCAGAGGGGGAGGAGAACATCTCTCGACCTACCAACTACATCCCTTCTAATACACCCCAGGATGCCACTGGCCTTCTTGCCCACAAGGGCACATTGCTGGCTCATGGCCATCCTGCTGCGCACCAGGACCCTTTTCCCTATGCTGCTCTCCATCAGGTACATTGAGTTGTTCTTTCCTAGATGCAAGACTCTACACTTGCCCTTGTTGTATTCCATTTTCTCTCTGCGCTGCTCTCCAGCCTGTCCAGATCTCACTGGATGGCAGCACAGCCTCCTGGTGTGTCAGCCACCCCTCCCAGTTCTGAGTCACCAGCAAACTTGCTGATGGTGCTCTCGGTTCCTTCATCCACATCACTGATAACTATACTGCATAGTACTGGTCCCAGTACTGACCCTGAGGAACTCTACTAGATATAGGCCTCCAGCTAGACTGTCCCACTGACCACAACTCTCTGACTTCTTTCCTTCACCCACTTCACAATCCACCTCACTACCAGATCCTCAAGACCACGCTTCCTCAGTTTAGCTGTGAGGATGCTGTGGGAGACTGCATCAAATGCTTTACTGAAACTAAGGTAAACCACATCCACTGCCCCACCATCACCTGGTTATGTCCTCATAAAAGGCTATCAGGTTAGTCAAACATGACTTGCCCTTGGTAAAACCATGCTGACTGCTCCTAATGACACTCTTATCCTTCATACACCTAGAGAGCACAGAGGGTAAATTGTTCCATCACCTTTCCAGGGATGGAGGTGAGGCTGACTGGTCTGTAGTTACCCAGCTCCTCCTTCTTGCCCTTTCTGAAGATTGGAGTGACATTTGCTTTCCTCCAGTCCTCAGGCACCCCTCCTGTTTCCCACGACTTACCAAAGATGATGGAGAGTGGCTTAGCAATGACTTTCACCAGTTTACTCAGCACCCACCGGTGCATTCCATCTGGATCCATAGATTTATGGATGTCTAGACTGCTTAATTGATCCCTAACCCACTCCTCATCAACCAAGAGATAAGCTTCCCACAAAGTAGACAAACAGGATACAGAAAAAGATTAAGTGAAATTGTAGTTGACAGGATCTTTCCCTACCATTGAATGTGTGTAAATGTTTACCCATACAAAGGAAGGTAAAATAACAGTAAGTTTGCTTAGAATAAAAATGTAGATTGTTGGGGTTTTGTTTCAGTCAGTTACCTACACCCATATTTAAGATATGTAGCACTTTGATAAGTCTTTTCAAATTCAATTTTAAATTGACAACCTAGCTTAACTTATAATTAAGTGAACTATGCCATCGTGTCAAATATGACTAAGTTAGAGGGTAATGCATTTTTATTCACACTATAGGCATCTAGCTTCAAACTTTTATGAAGTTCATAGCATCAGACAGTGATTTAGAAATGCTTACTATTAGCATTTTCAAAAGGGAGCAAATCCTTTTCATTTAACATGTATCTACAAAAATGTTTTTAATCACCCCAGGGTTCGGTGTAGCAAATAACACTCACAGAAAATGCTCTGGTTAGTTTGCTTAGAATGAAAGAAAGGCCAAAGCTAAAACTACAGGAAAAAAACCATCTTTGATCTATAACTAACAAATCCAAAAAAGAGAAGACCTACAGCTTCTAACAGAATCACTAAAATCCACGCATTGAGGAGCCTGGAGGGATCTTTCAAAAACATCTGTTATACAAAATATGACAGGAGCTTTTGTTAACTCTCCTGGGCACCTAAACCCTTAAGTTATGACTCATTAAAAAAAAAGTAATCATCTTTTAAATTTAAATGCTCTTTGTTGAATAAAAGTATTTTTAAAATCATTTCTTTTTTCTAAGGAACTCAGCATTTTTCATTTAACTATAAAGTTTAAATACAAGTGAAAATTCCATACAAATGCCACCAAACTTAAAATAACATGACAAAAGAGAAAAAAAAAAGTGCAGGTTCTTCTGCATGTAACTGACATGTTTATTAAGCTATGTTTATTCACATGTAAGCGGTTACATAAATGTTTAGTACAGAAGCTGTGTTTGATTGAAAACATAGTTTCTTTGTTGAACTTACCAGTAAAAACAAACTACTCCTTAGTTGGTTGGGGTTTTTTTGCCCCCTGAAAAGTAAAAATCATGGAATCACAGAACCTCCTGAATTGGAAGGGACCCATAAGGATCATCAAGTCCAACTCCTGGCTCCACACAGGGCCAGACAAGTCAGAGCATGTAACTGAGTGCATCATGCAGATGCTTCTTGAATTCAGCCAAACTGGGTGCTGTGACCACTTTCCTGAGGAGCCTGGTCCAGTACCTGATGACTCTCTCAGTAAAGAAACTCTTCCTAATATCCAACCTAAACCTCCCCAGTCACAGCTTCATGCCATTCCCTTGGGTTCTGTCACTGGCCACCAAAGAGAGGAGATCGGCATCTACCCCTCTGCTCCCCCTCATCAGAAAGCCACAGACTGCGCTTGAGGTCTCCCCTCAGACTCCTTTTCTCCAGGATGAACAAACCAAGGGACTTCAGCCTCTCCTCGTAAGGCTTCCCCTCCAGACCCTTCACCATCCTCATTGCCCAGGACACTCTCCAATAGCTTTGTGTCTTACTTGTGCTGTGGTGCCCAAAATACATTGAGGAAGAGAGTGGAGAGACATGTGCCTGCCACTTCTTTGGCAGGTGCTGGCACTTGTCAGCAATAGAAATCTGCTTTTTTAAAACTTTTTAACAATTTTTATTATTGCTGCATTCTTTTCAGCTTGCCAGAAGGTGAGGCTTTAGCAGCAGTCATCAGGAAATCCCTCCCACCGTTGTGTGGAAGTCCCAAATAAAGTATTTGTCAGTAAGAAAGGCTGTGTCCCCTGTCCTGCCTCGGTGACAACGTGACTACATGGGCTTGTAGTTTCTGAGCCTTAAGAGGAAATCTTCTTCACTTATATCCCTGCTTTCTTTAAAAACCCTAAACCACAAACCCCCTGTTTTCTTGAAGTCGACAGAGGACACATGAAGCTCTCAGTAGGCAATTTACCTAATTTTGATCTGGCATTCCAAATCCCCAGCATGATCCATTTCTATTAGAACTCTTTTAAAAATGGAAACCTGCCCAGTTACACTGAGGAGAGACTGACAGACCTATATAACTGACAGACTGACAGACCTGTATAACTGACTGAGGTCTGCCTGAGTTTGTAATTTTCATCATCCATCTCTTGCTGCCCCACACAACTTTACTTCCTCACAGTCACAATAAAGAACAGACTTGGCTGATGTTGCAGCCTTGTAATTTCAGAAGAGCAGTGGGATATCCTGCTGCTTGTGCTTAGTAGGCAAAAGGTGATGTGGAGCAGACGCTGAGCTCCCTGAATACTGTGGCTGTGAAGGAAATGTCAAGTGACTGTGCAGCAGTAGCTCTGTGTGTGCTTGCTCATTTGTGGGATCTCTAATTGCAGTGTATCAGAAGTGTTTAAGGGGGGAGAAATGGTGTTCAGAAGCTGTTCCAGGGGAAGATGATGGGTACTCTGAGATATCTTGGGTATAGAAAGGTCCTTTTTAAGATATCTATAAACTGCTTTCTTTTAAAACAGGCAAGTTGGAGTCAAGGTTTCCTTATCATGGTGTTGCTGTTAGTCCCCTATATTCTGATGGCTTTAGCTGCTACTGCAGTTTGTGTGTCAGCAGATACATAAAGTTTCTAAGATTAAGATCATAGAAATACAAAAGGCAGTGCCTTGCAGAGGTGAAAGTGAATTCATATCAGTGGATTTCAAGCTATCTTCTGCTGCAAGAAGCATGCTTAAAATATTGGCAGAATGAATAAAAGATTCTGGTTTGGTATTCTTGATAAGAGTGTGCTTGAGACCTGGTGTTTCAGGTCTTTGTAAACTGGTTTGGCCTTAAACCAGGAAAAGACAATAGATTTGTCCATTCTATCACTAGTCGCCAAAGAGAGATCAGAGCCTGTCCCTTCACTCCCCCTCACCAGGAAGCCACAGACCATGATGAATGAGGTCTCTCCTCTGCCTCCTCTCCTCCAGGCTGAACACGGGACTTTAGCCTCTCCTTATAAGACTTCCCCTCCAAAGTATAAAAGCAGATTAAAATTCAAGTTTTTAAATGCACAGATTTAATACTGTTTTAAAACAGTACATTCTGCCAATGGAACAGCTTTTACTAAATCATTCCATTATAAAAAAACATTTATTTATATCTTGTTTGTAAAAAATATTTGCCTCGGCTCTCATGCCATAAAAGTGCAATATGGACTAATGACCTTTAAAGGTCCCTTCCAACCCAATGCATTCTATGATCCTATGACTTCAAAAAAACCAAAACAACAAAACTTGCTTGGACAAAGTTGGTTTGTTTTTTTTCTTTCCTTGGTGCAAAACATTACAAGCAAATATTTGTTTTATGTTCTCACGCTTTCTCACTTATATTTTATTTACAGTAAAGACTTCTTCCATGTTAACAACATGAAAGTCAAGCCATACAGCAATTATCAAAGAGAAAAATTAGTAATTTTAGACAGCCATGCAACAAGTTGGTTGCTTACCAAGAAAAATGAAAGTATAAGGAAAAAAGAAAAATCTACAAAAAGGATGAGAGAATGAAAAACTTCATTCAAAGCATTTCCAAGCAGGTCAGCAACTGTGGGTGCAAGACCATGGCACTAGCAGCAACTGCAGGCTCTACACCACCTCATCTCAACCAGAGCTTCACAACAACCCTGCAGCTTAGATATCCAACTGGCCAGGCCACAAAGGGCAACACAGGCTTGAAAGAACAAGCTTAACAGGAAAATAATCTCCTATTCCATGCAGCCAAACACTTTTTTTTTATCTTAGGACACCTCCACAATTTAATTATTTCTAACTTAAGACACCTCTGCATGTTGTAACCGTGTTTCTCCTTGCCAAAGATGAAGGCACTAAAGATTTTTAGTTCAAAATGACTAATTTATAATCTTTTATAAAAGTCACTTTGGGAACTCTCACTTGCTTACACTTATGCCCATTTACCCCGAACCATGAGAACAGCTGTGGTATCAAAAACATTACAGGCACAAATCCAAAAGACTTCAAAAAGTCTAAATGAGTGGTATTTTGAAAAACACTCAATGCTGACTCTCTGCTTTGATGACTAAATGAGCAAATATAAAAATAATCCAGAACACAGCCAATGCATTGAAATGAAACAGCACACTTTGGAACACGCATCATCTTCATTTCTATCATTTTCGTGGTTTTACAAGTTCGTAAATGTTTTGTTTCTTAACAGCTGCCACTTGATAAACCCACTCCAGCAAAAGTATCCAAGTTACTCTCTCAACATGTACTTCCAAATATCACAGAAATATTTTAATTCTAAAGAAAGACAAACACGTCACAATCTTTGGCTTTTATCTTCAGTATTCAAGAGGCATTGACAGGCTCTTAATTGTCCCAGGATACCTCCTTTAGATACAGATGATACCAAAAGAAAAGCCATATGGAATCCATGCTTTTTTTCAGAGCACTATTAGAGACAAACAACAAGCAGCAGCACATAACTGCTTTCTACTGAGTGTTTTGGACAGTGAAGACTGGCTGCGTATTTCCAGAAGTACTTTCTTCCAAGAAAGTAAATTGAATTGAATCTTGAACACAAAAAGAAAGCAATAACAAAACAAAATTGCCACTAGAGCTTCTGTATGCCTGTTAACCAGCTGAACATACAGTGTACTTTTGAAACTTACACAACTGTTGTGTCATCTTTTTACCAGGATGTGTAGCGACAGGACAAGGACCAACAGTTTAAGTGTTTAAACTGAAAGTAGATTTAGGTTGAATATATGGAAGAATTTATTTGGTTTTTTTACAATGAAGGTGATGAAGCACTAAAACAAGGTGCCTGGAGAAGATGTGGAAGTTTCAAAACCCATTTGGATGCCTATTGGTGCAATATGAGCTAGGAAGCCTGCTTTGGCAGGGGGGTTGGACCTGATGATCTCTCGAGGTCCCTTCCAATCCCTCTGATTCTACGATCCCTGGTAGTGTTCAAGGCCAGGTTGGATGGGGCTCTGGGCAACCTGATCTAGTGAAAAATGTCCCTACCTATGGCAGAGGGGTTGAACTACATGAACTTTCAAGGTCCCTTCTAACACAAACCATTCCCTCACAGACCTTTTCAACTTCTTAAAATAAGCACCTTGCTGCTTTCCCTCACAGCTCCGTTTACAGTTGCAAGGACTTTATAAGCATCTTCGTTAACCTCTTCAGCCACTTTCCTTCTATACTGTTGCCAGAAAGGCAAAACATCAGCCAAATATAGTTAACACAGCACAGCATATAGCCTAGTGTCACATTTCCCTGTGCTGTTTATCCTGGGTGCAGATCTGTTGGTCCTTCTCCATTGACAATACAGCTTCTGTGACAGCCAGCTCAGCTTCCACCGTGCGTTGCCTCACACAACAGAAATCTGGTCCGCAACTTGGGACCGTAGTTGCTGTAAGACTAGCTTGATTTTAATTTAAGCTGCTGCACTGCTTTTTTTCTGGAACCGAGTTAATTTTCTCTGCCAAACTAAGTCTTTAGTATACTTTACGCACATTTTGCCTTCATTAGACAGCCCTGCATGCACATTTGTTTACTAGCACATCTTCAGATGGCTGCGCTCTCCTAGTGAAAGAGCTACAAACTTTCGCCTGGCAGGCTGCAGCACACGGGGTCTGTGGCCAGAGAGCCTCACCTGCGCACCGCGGGGTAAGGAGAAACTCCCGGACAGCTGGAAACTCAGAACTAGCAGAAGATGCAGCACCTGGCACAGGACACTGGCCTCTACAGCTCTTTATCACAGCAACGACACCGGGCTCTCAGCAACCTGTGATCACCCCCAGACCCCCCTGTCAGGGACGGCGAGAAGGAGGGACGAGCGAGCCCGGAGCCCAGCCGGCACGCTCGGTCTCACCTCCAGACAGCCCCGGCTGCGGCCACTGGGCAGAGACGCGCGACCCCACCGGGACAGGCCCCCGTCGCGGCGTAGCTCACCACGGAAGGGCCGCGGTTCCCGCCGCTCGGAGCCCGCAGCAGACTGCGGGGAACAGACCAGACCCACATCGCCGGGCCGGAACGGGCGGCCGGAACTGGCCCCCGGCTCCCCCGCGCCGCGGGGAGGACTCACCACTCTCCCTGCCGGTGGCAGCGCTGCCCCGGCGGCAGTGCGGGCACAAGAAGTCCCGAGCTGCCTCCAGATCCTGGAAGTAGCCGAAGGGAACCAGGGTACACGACATGATGCCACTGCCGCCGACCCACCCGGAAATGGTCGCGGACTTCCTCACACCCGGCGCCGCACAGCCCTGCACAAGGCGCATGCGCAGCACGCACCTCTTCCCCACCGACCCCCCATGTATGCGTGGAGCTGCCACGTGACCGTCAGTGACCGTGGCAGGGAGGTGGTCGCGGAGGGGCTCACGGGGCTTCGGCTGTGTCGGGTCGGGGTCGTACGGGGGTGGGGCAGCGGGGCCGGTGGCGTACGGGGATGGGGCGTACAGGGCCGGGGTGGCGGGGCCAGGATCGCGCTCCTCCTCCTCCTCCGGGCAGCGACGTGGCTGCTGGCGGTCGCAGCAGTGGCCTAGCGGCGAGGCGGCGGAGCCGCCCTGAGAAGGCGGGATGAGCTGTGGTGGGCGCTGCTTNGCGCTGCTTCCCCGCCGTGGTTCCTGAAGGGAACGGCCGCCTACGTGTCCGTTTTTTCCCCAGGCTCCTGGCCCTGCAGCTGGATGGGGCCGGTGGGGTACAAGCTGCCGTCTGCCTGCAACCTCCGGCGGCCCGGGCAGCGGCACCAAGGGAGCGACTGCGAACGCCCGGTCTTGGCAGGCACAGAGTCGTAGAATCGCCAAGCTTGGAAACGACATTCCAAGATCATAAAGTCCAACCGTCAGCCCTACACCACTGCAACCACTAAACCATTTCCCGAAGCACCTTGTCTACCCATTTTTCGAACACCCCCAGGGATGGCAACCCCACCCTGGGTAGCCTGTTCCAACCCCTCACCCCTCTTTAGGGGAAGAAATTTTTCTATTTTTCTATAATACACAATCCGAACCTCCCCTGGCACAGCTTGAGACTATTTTCTACTGTCCTGTCTCTAGTCACTAGAGAGAAGAGGCCAACACCGTGCATCGGCTTCTCAGGACCAGCTCCGTATGCGGTCAGTGGCAGTAACTGGCATGTCATTTGGCAGGGAAGACAAGGCAGCTTCCCAGCCAGCCTGGGTCTACAGGAAGGTGCTGTGAGGTGCTGATACAACTTCATCTTCCAGGCCTAATGATGAACCAGCATGCCCCAAAACACCTATGGTCCTTTGATGAACAGGGAGCACCTTTAACTGGTAGCGAGGACAGGGTTTATTCCAGTCTTAACTGCTCTTCCAAATTGAAGGATTTTGTTGGGGTTTAATGTCAACCAATTTCTATTCCTTCTCTGTACACTGAAGCAACTTGGTGACTGCAGCCACTATGGTGAGTGAGATTTGCTGGGATGTGACATCAGCTGATCCACAGCCTCAAAAATCTCCCTCTAGGATAAGGACAAAAAAAAAAGCGAGTGTGAGAAGAACACCAGGGAAAGCTTTCTGGGCCCCAAATAAATAGAAATTGCCCTGTCCACAGGAATTCTTACTTCTTTTAATGGATCCTATGCTACCAGGCTTTTTTTAATATATAAATTACAGTTGCTTGTTTTCACATAGATGTCTTTTTATTTGGTAGATGTGTGTGTGTGTCTTAAGTGGTTAAGAGCAGGTATGATGGATGAAGCAAGTATTCCAAATCATTCTGAAAGTTTTGTTTCTGCTCTAGGCTTTTTTGGGTGGTCTTTAAACATGTTCTAAGACTGAGCACATTTTTACGAAGAGAAGTTTCATTCCAAATTAAAATCCATTTGGATTGTCCTGATGGCACAGAACGCAACAGACTATAAACTCTAGAAAATCTCTTGTCAGATTTTCAGAGACACTGGCTTTAATTTACCCCAACAACTTTTTCACGTCTTCAGCTGTTCTATTTTGTTGCAGTAATTTGGACCAAATAGCAGCTTTGCCCTTAGCAATGTCAGGGATGGGGTTTTTTTTAACATTTAAAATCTGTGGCTCCTCTGGCAGTATGCAGGTTATACTTGAATTTAAGCAGATGAATAATCCTGTGCCTATGCAATACAGAATTGCTGAATCCTGATTTTCTGACTGGGAATAAAATTACATGCTGTGTACCAGTTGGAAGGAGGTGCTTTGAAAATAAGGTCACAGTGTGGGAAAGGTTGAAAGCAACTAGTATTGACGAATGGCTGATGACTTTGAAGATACTGTAATTACAAATGTAAAGCCAGTGGGGGAAAATATTTAATAATAATTAATATTTTAGACCTGTAACATGCACAGTCACTGGTAATGTCAAGTGAATAAATAGAGTATGCAAGAAATTAAAGTAACAACCTGGTTTGTCATTCTTTAGTGATGCTTGCATCACATTATGAAAATTTCCTTGTTTAGAGACTAGTGAACAGTGTCAGACACTGTCATAACTCTGCCTGGTTTGCTGTACACAATAAAGTCAAGTTACAAAACTGTAAAGATACCGATTAATGCATAAAATAAGGCAATGAATAATTCAGCAAATGAGTTAGTGTTTCAGGAGAAGGCTGAGCCCTGATGAACTCGCCTTGTTACTTTGGCTACCAAGTTACCTTTTGTGTGTTTGTTAAACCTTCTTCAACGGTTAGTAATTTTTAAACATTCACTATAATTATATGGGAGGCTATTAAAAAGCCCTCTTTGAATAACTGCTGTCATAAATATCAAGCAAAGTTCTTGAAGCCATTCAAATAAATGCACAATATCCAAAATAAACAATACAATTTACGGTGACAAAAATACTTTGCATTTACATGGGTCCTGACATTTGAAGACCTTAATGCGGTTTACAAAATCACAGAATTAGGGATGTCAGGGATTTTCACTTGGGAAATGAAGGTAGTGAAAGATTAAGTGATTTGTTCAGGGTCAGTCCACAGATCCGTGGCGTAAAACTCTGCTTTCATCACCATCAGTTATGATCTCCACCTGTCGTTCATTCATGCTAGTTAGCATAAATGAATGCGATTATACCATCATATGCAGAGTCCTGCATTGGGTCTTTGATAAGCAGGGAAAATTAAACCAGCAGTTTAGTAATAGTTACAGGAGATGCATCTATACCAGAACATCAACTGGATACGCACAATCACCTTATCAAATAATAGGGATGCATAAGTGGCTTCCAAATAGTGCAGTTCTCACTCATGGGAAGGCAGCAAGAATTAATCAGCGTTCAATAAAAGGTAGAGAACAGAGAGGATACAGAGAATCCGGGTCAAACAACCACGCTTGTACCACACCTCTCAACTGCTGTCTAATCACAGCCAAGCATAGAACTGCATCCTTAGGTGCCTGAATAATTGATGCCTGTCTCACATGCACCAGATATCCATGCTTCGCAAAGCTTCAGTATAATTTATGGCGGTTTGTCACCTCTGAACATCAACTTGCATATTTATATATTTATATAGATTTATCTAAAGAGACATAAAGATGTAAGAGGAGCTGATTGTCACCAAAATGTCTGTCTTGGTATATCTGTAACAGACCTTTCCATCTCTCCAGTGGACAAAGCATTGAAGTCTTTGTTCTGAGCTCCCACAGGGGCACGAGGCAGAACTGGGGCCATGTCGGAAGAATGAAGATTCATTACTGCTGTTACAAAATTTAGAAAGTTTGCATTTGAAGAACAGAGGAGGGAAAGATGCACCTGATATTTCTCTTTTCCTATAAATAACATTTCTTGCTTATGAAAAACAATTATGCTAAGCCTGAGTTTGTGGAGGGAAAACAATATACTGAAGAAATTACTTCTTTAGACTAGATGTCCTGACTCAGAGCAGAGACAGGGTCGGAGTGAGGATAGGGAGGGCCAGACAGTACATCTTTTCTGATCGTTCTGAGTTAGGTTAAGGCAGAATTTAAGAAATCTCTCTACATATTTAGGTGGGTCACTGCAGGCACCTCCCACTGAAATTTATCTGCCACAGCCTGTAATGTTTAAACTCTGGCTGTGCCTTGCCCCAACTCATGCTTTGCAACTTGAGGTAATGCGGAAGGCATGAAGACTGGTGGAAAGATGTTCTTACCATCCTGGCTTTCAATTAAAAGAAGATTTTCACCCAAACTCTAGATAATCTGAATCCTAAATTCATATTCCAGATTTTGATATGTTGAAGTAACAAGATTTTTAAGATATGCTGGATCTTTTCTCATCATGGAATGTTTGTGATTGATGCTGCCCACTCGGAGCCTTATCTTTTGCTTTTCTTGATTTTCACCTGAAAGATGTGGTTTAAACACTGTTTTAATGGAGAGACACGCTATGTTCCCACATACAAATACTTCTAGAGGGTGGTGAAAACCCCTGAAGTTTTATTCCCAGAGATTCCTCTGCATTTTTTGGAAGACAGCTTTGGGAGAGAAGGGAACTGTACCTACATATCCAACTTGGAAATGCCAGGTATCCTGGTTAGGGATCACAACTTACTTCCCTCATTTCTGTCTAATAAGCATACCCACATTCCTCCTTGGTACACTTCAGGCTTATGTGAAGTTGTAAGTGCTGGGATCTGATTCACTGTAAACCATGCCTAATGCTTACTAATGAAGTATTTTAGACCTGTATATATACATCTAAAACACACAAACATACCATGTTGTGGGCACTTGATTCCTGTTCTGCACAGAGACAGTTTGTTGTGGGTTTTTTTCCAAAAGCCCATTCTGGAAATGAAAGCAAACCCTATCCTCTGACATATCTGCAAGCGTGTAGCAGTACGATGTGCAGCATCGAAGCCTAGAGGGAGACAATCTGTCTTGGTCTTTTTTTTCTCACCTTTCTGGGCCAGACTCACACACTGGCATCCCTGCCTGTCTGTTATCTCTGCCTGTGGAGGGTAGCTGTTGCTAAGCAACTGTGGACCAGGCACCACAGCCTGGTTTTAAAATGGAGAATTAACTAAATTAGTTTTGATGAAGACATGATACAGCTGAAGAGCAGGCAGGAGCAAGGGATTAAAAAATAAAATGTTTAAAAAGCATCTGTGATTTGCACTAGGGAACAAAAGGTATCCAAGCAGAAAGCGGGGGTTTGGAAAGAAAGAAGGATTGATGTACATGACCCAAGTGGAAGCAAAAAATACAGGATTACTTTTTGTTCAGGGCAAGCACTGTCTCTATAGTTGTACATCACCCAGCACAGCAAAACACCAAGTCTAGGGCTCTTCAAGGACACTATCATAATACAAACGAGTGAGCAGAATGATGCCACAGAACCCTCCACCTCTGCCTCTCACTGGTTCCAATTTAAACACAGCCTCACAGCCAAATCGGAGATAAAGCATATGGAAAGAAAAGTGAGCGGATTCAGTAGTTCAGTTTGCCATCCTGGAGAACTGTTACATCCGTTGACTCCTTGAGCCACCCCGGCTTGCATGATACGAAGGCTACTGCGGCCTTGGGTGACTGCCCTGTGACCGGGCACTTGCCATATACTTCTTGTAACCCTAACAACGCCCCTGCCGCATTCATGCATAGCCCATAAAGATTTTTTCCTCCCAATAAGGACATTGTGCTAAGCGTGGCCAAACCTCATTCTTTTGAATTGCCTGAGCTCCGCGGCCTCAGAATCCGGATCACAGAGTTCCACTTTGGCGACTGGGCTCGAGATCTTACATTGTTCTTCTAGAGATAGAAAGGCCAAGCAAAAAATACACATATTGTTCTGGGCATATTAATATTTTGTCATTAATTCTCTGTAGCAGCACTTATTCTCATCTATTTCCACTTTCCCTGAATATTTCAGCAAATAATTTTATGGATGGGCTGCAATAGTCTTACTTAGGAAAAAGAGTATGCAAATATTGAAGAATATTGCCAAAAAAACCCTGCACCACAGCTGTGATTCTACAAGTTAAGACACCCCCCCCCCAGTCATGGAGCGTATGTATACCCTCCTGAATTTTTGGTCAAGTTATGACAAATGAACATGAATGAGAATTCAAATATTGAATATTTAGACCAGAAAATTTACAGGCCCAGAATTCTTTGTTACAAATAATTATAGAGAATGAATCAGGACAAGCTTAACACCGTTTTCTTGTGTTCAGAACGTTGCACATAAGAGCAGGGAGAAACAAGTAAGGTGATTGCTAAGCTTGTTGTGGGTACCAGTCAATCATTGGTTCTGCTTTTCTCGTGATCTTAAATGTCAGCAATAGATATTAAGAGATCTTAGTTCACAGATATGTCTTCAGATGATTTCCAGATACTATGCTGAGGTTTACATAACACCAGTTAAGATCTCATGAGTTTATTCATCGACAGAGTCCAGTAAAATGGATTTCTTACATAATTCAAATCTCTGAAGTACATTTTTAAAAATAATTTGTTGTCTCAATATTATATCATCTATCGGGGTTTTCAGCATGTAAGCTTGAACTCTCTAGAGAGGTACTTAAAAGTTAGGCACCTCTCTTGGCTTCAGGATTAATGCAGCTGACATATCCACAGATGCTGTATCATTCCTAATTTACTAACGTGCTATCGATCAAGTGAAAATACTAATTTTCTTCATTTGAAGTTCATCTTCTCAATGTCTTCATTCATTACAGTAAGTCTTTGATGTCACAGATCTGAGAGGAATATCAGGGAGAGATACAAACACAGAGAAGAAAGGATGCCTAGTCTTCCTGATCCTTAATGAGAGGAATCCTGAACGTCAGCAAAGCAAGTTTGCCATCCCAGGGGATGAGTTCAGGCTGCTGTCTGGGGAAATATAGGGCTGATACATCTGGCCAAAGGGCTGAGACATTCACCCTAGGGTGGTTGAACTAGCTGAATACTCTCCAGTGGTCAGAGCATTCACTGCAAAACTTCTGAGCTGTTCAGTGGGCGAACACTTTGCAAACCTGTCCTGATTTCTGAGTACTTGCAGAAATGTTTGGATTAATAATTTTCAATCTATGGCCTGTTCTCAAACTTCTCTTCATTATGTTTCTTATCTGTGACCAGTTACCTAGTTTACATGCGATTTTTGGTCAGGATTTTTGGGATTTATTTTTTCCCCCTTTGCTTCCTTGTAAAGAGGGAGGTAAAGTATACTGAACGTGAAAGAGTGATTAATAAACAACAACAAAAAAAAAAGATCCTAACATAGGTAACCTCTCTGTGATCATCACCAGAAGTCAAAAGGACCACTAAGAAGACTCTATCTGGGCATTCATACAAAGCTGGGGATGTGCTTCCCTAAAGCTTGTGAGTACCATACTGGGTTTGTGTAAAAGTTTTACAGAAAATGTAACACAAATGCCATCTAACATAACCAGAGTGCTAACTGCCACCCACAAATTCTTGTAATGAAATCATCACTGGAGCAGAAGCAGAACACAGGCCTGAGCTGTGAAACCACAGTGGTTTGGCAGGACTCAGGGGTGCAGGACAGCTTGACTTGGTTCAGCAGCGGCTCTTGTTATAGAATTCAAGATCAAGCTACTTTCATTCACATCATGCTGGTTCCAGGTATCTCCCTGGAGCAACAGAAAATTTCTTCTTCCAAGTAGTGGATTCTTTTAGTCATGTTTGGGTATTTTAGCTTATTGCCACATACTTCTCTAGACGAGCACTCTGGGGCAGGGGAAGGAGTTCCTAGATCATTTCCAAGGGATGGTGCAAAGTGGTGGCATCCCTGCTGTCAGTATACATTTCTGATGTCCCGAGTTTCACATACTGTTTGTCTTATCCTTACTCTTAATATATGTATCCAGACAAGACTTATGAACAGTGGGGCGTGTTTTGTTTCTAATGGCAACTGATTTATCACAGCTTAGACATTTCATTTCTTTGCATCGGCTTTTGTCTTTACTGAAGGGAAATAGCAGTAATAAGAAACTATCCTAGGTCTCTGCATGCAAGTAATTCTTCTTTTATCACACTTGAGGCAGTTTTCTGTGGTCCTGATAAAAGTGGGATTCCCTGTCTATCAACCATCAGCTTAAAAGGTGATTCTAGCTAAAGATCTGTGAGAGCTGAACCTAGTTATTTTCTGCAGCAGCTTAGATGATAACATGAACTGAACAGTAAATGAAAATATGGGTGATTTAAGATTGCTTTCTACATAGATGTGAGCAGGCTGAGACCAAGTAAAGGGTAGATGTTCAACAAATTGTTTATACAGTGTGGTTTGAGATTTTTTCTGAAATTAACATACCTGTTCAGCAGTCATTAGACATGTTTTCCTACATATAGAGAGACATCTCAACTTCATCTGTGCCAGAGTAAGCTTTACAGCCAGGCACTGCATTTAGTTTTTCACCCACTGTTTAAGAACAGAAGAGCTGAGCACTGAGTCTCAGCAGCAGGGATTTTTATAAAAATCTTTAAAAACCTTTAGTGATTTTTTTGAGAACCACAAAACTTGTTACCATGCAGCCCTTCCCAGCTGAGATCAGGATGGTGGCAATATCTGAAAAGTTCCTGCAAAAGTGGAGCCTGTGAACTACTGTGCTTTCTTTATCACGGTCATTTTAGTATTTGATATGTTCAGAAGCATGAAAGAAAAAGAGAGAAGATAACTAAACTAAGGGAGGTATAACGTAGAGGTGCACACAGACACACAACGTTGTCTGTAATTTTCATATTTCTGCATTGATCTCTAAATTATTTCCATTTTTTATATGAAGGAAGCACCCCATCAGCATGAAACAAATAACTGAATTTCTTTTATTACCCTCAGAATAATCTTTCTTCCTAACAATTATTCATGTAGCAAGAGGCTGATTCACACATGCACAGAAGGTTACAAATCTGCAGTCAGCGCCCAAAGAGGCTCTCACAGGTATTTTAGAATGGAAAAAAGCTTTGCAGGTCCTCTTGACCCTTTAACCCACAGCAGTGGCTTTTCATGAGTGGAGCAGGGGCGGGATTGACACTACCTATTCTTTGAAATAGCATGGATGTGTTCGGTGTGAGCGGCCTTGCAAATTGGACCGAGGCTGTAGACCTAGAATTTCTGTTGAAGTGCTTTCCCTAATCACCTTCCCACCTAGCCAAGGTAATGAATCACATCAAAATCAGAATGCCATTTATTAAGGTGTACTTAAAGATCTGTGAACATGTTTTCTCAAATGCTAAGCGAATAGCAATTTGTCTTCTAAATCACCAATTAAGAGCATCAGTATCTACCCAATCTGTTTATATAATCATGGAGAATTACTGTCTGTTAAGATCTAACTGTTTTACATCCTGTTGTCATCTGTTCAATTCAGCGGGATTTTACTAACTTTTCTTGTTTCTGTATGTAATTCCAGAGAAGTATAAAGACCAAAGTCAGTCTCCTGTATTTAGAAGAGGTAAGGAAATGGAACATCCACAAATGCCTCTGAGATGATGGACTGCATGTACAGAGCAAGCAGCTATGTATTGCTGAGCTGGATGACTTTAACTATGAAAATCGCATGATTTGTGCCCCCTTAGAGAAACAACCAACCTCGAGACAGAGAAGGGAGACAGACTAGCTGAGAGCTTTAAGCTCTCTGTAATTTATTTAACTCCATAGTGCCACGGGCTCCTTAGGTTGGCCGGTGTCACAAGCACGGAGTGTGCCAGTGGGCTAACAGTTAATCCCATTAGCATTAGCTGCTTAGTTTCTAAAACTGGAACCAAAATACTGGATGACAGTCTTACTCAGCTTCATTATTGTAGCTGGACCTCTCCTTCAGATTTGAAGACCTACACAGCATGAAAAATAAATTCTCAAAAGAAATGAGGTTGGCAGGGAAAGAGTTTCTCTTCACCCTTTCAAACTGCCTGCACAGAACAGTGTGTGTTTATCATGCAGCAGGAGCATCCAATTGCAGTACTTACATAAATGGCTTTTTAAGTTGGCATTTTAAACAAATGTTTCAAGATGATCTTGTCTGGATATACCTGTTATACTAACTTCAAATCATAAAAGACGCTAACCCCCTTTTTATACAACTGTACTTGTATAGGTTTTGGGAAGAAAATTTTACTTCTTGCATTTTTCTTTTTTGCTGTTATCCCTTCAAGAGTGTATTTGAGTGTCACATCCATGGAGTGGAAGCAAACTGAGTAGCTGGCACAGCCACGTCTTCACAAGCTCACAGTTCTCAGAAATGGCAGTAATTCTTTTTACACATCAGCCACGTGGTTCTAGGGAGACAATATCTTGAGTTCTGTAGCATGGCCAGCAGTACCTGAGCCTTCACTTACTTCTCACAGGTTCATGGAGACAAACTGCCTTTGAAATTTAGCTTGGGAGGTTATTTTTGGTAAATGCAGCTGCGATTCACTCGGTAGCAATCAGACTTTGCATGTGTGCAGGAATCAAGGCTACTGAGGGAGGGAATAAGGTTTTATTAAAAATTTAAAAATCAACCCTAAAGACCCTTTCTTGGCTAGAAGCATTGGTTTGGTTTGGTTTTAAAGTGTGATAGTGTTGGAGGAAAGACTCCAAGCTACGCATATACCGATAGTCCCTTTACATTTACTGATTAAAGTCCGAGGAGTGATTGATGGCTGATAGGGAAAGGCAGCTTGCAGTTTGTCATCCTTCTGGAGTTACAGGAAACAGGAGGCTGTGCAGCTCAGAGCAGGCTCTGATCACCTGCTTTCCAGTTTACTAGTGAAAACCAGTATGTGATTCCTATGTATTGCTGTTAGAGGGCAGCAGATACCCTAAATAATGCCTCCGGACAGTGACCTAGTTCGGTCAGGGCTTTGTAGCATCTGCAGTGGCAGAGAAATGTTGCCCAGCACTCATTTCAACCTCTGGGTCTAGTCAGCTATGAATTTTCTAAGTTAAAGCATTTCAGGTTAATGTTTTCCAAGCTTTATCTTCCTTAGCTCGGGCTTTCTGGAGAATTTGAGCACTTTCACAGCCATCTTCAGGATGGCAGTTAGTCAAAAAGCTATCTAACTGCTAATGCCAAAATTATTCCTACCAAGCATTTCTTCAAATCACCTCATGTTTCTAATATTTGGCAGTGGAATGTTTAGCAAACTGTAATGCTGGACTCTAGAGCCTTTTTCCGCTTGTATAAGTGTATCAAATTCTGTTACAGAATTCTGATACAGCACCTCAACATGTTGAGTATCTGCTTTTTAAGTTTGCAGATATTTCATCAATACTATGCTTTATGAGGCTATCTGCATGCCCTACTCCTCCTTCAGCTCTCCTCATCTCTGATCCTGGGCATGGGGAAAAAGCAAACAAGCAACACAAACCGGGTCTGGGACCCTGGAAGTTTTTAAATTTCAACTCTTTCAATGATGGTAATGTAAAAACTAGTTAAAGCATTAAGCAAACCTGCTTACCCTGACCTAGGAGATCTTCCAATGGCAGTTAAGTCCTGCAGATTCAATTCACCAGTATAGGAACTATATCTTTAATTTTTGTCCATTTAACTACACCACTTTCCAAAGGAAACTCGCTGTATACCCAGCTCTGATGCCTATAAATACAAGTCTTTAAAAAAAGGAAAAGCATTTAATTGGCTCCTCTGGATTTTTTTGTTTAATCAGCAGAAAGTTCAGGCCTGAGCCTTCAAAATATTTTCTTTCTGGAAAAGCATAGGATCTCCCTCTAAAAGTGGTGTGCCAAAAACAAGGTAGCATCTCATGACTTTACCAACTTCTTGAACTCAACAGCCCAAGAAATCTAGTGAATGAATCCAGGAGTCACTTGTCATTCCACGTCAGTCCCATAGAGTTAAATATGTGAAAGCTCAGTTTTCTTTCAAAAATTGTGCAGGCAACAGCATCAAGACAAAGCTGGGTTTGTTTGTCATTACTCTATGTAAGCAATCAAACATAAGGTATCTGGACATGCCACAATCAAGACCACAGCCAAGACTTTTGAGCACACTTTCCCTGTATCTCATGACTCATCCTCTCCCAACCAATTTCCACGTCTGAGGTAAGAATGATCCTACAGAAACTAACTCATCCCAAACAAGTTCCTGTCATATTCTCTGTCTGTCCTGTACAACTGAGAAAAGAAATGTATGCCAGAGAAAGCAGAACATCATTATATAGGAGGTATTGCAGTGCACACACCTGAAGGAGAAGAATTGAAGCTGTACACACAACCTTAATTCTGGCATTTCTGACTCCAGTTGCATGGGTTTTTAAGTGTTTGCAATAAATTTTCTATTAAAAAAAAGGAAATTCCTTTCCCTTGTTGTTCCAGGATTGAACCAAGACCTCAAAGGTCCCAATTCCATTGAAATAAATGTCAAAAATTCCCACCAATTTGAAGAGTAGCAGGACCAAGCCTGGATTAAAATAACAGAGTGCCTGAAGCTGCTTCTCAAAGCTGGTGGGGGGAAGTCACAGCCTTAGTGGATTCTTCTCTGGTCACAGCAGCACTTTGATTGCAAGGATAGCAGCATCTCCCTCATAAAATAGAAGGTTATTAATACCACAGCCAAAATAACAAATATAAAAACCACAGGTGCTTTATTCCTTTCTGTCTTCCTGTCCCACAGAAAGTACCACCAACAGCTTACAGTTAGAATTCTAATAACGCTGAGCTGCATTAAAAATTCAAGGGATTTGTTATTGCACTATATATTCCTAGTGGTAAACACTCAACATGAAATAGTAGAAAAGTCAAACTGTAACTTGCTATTTTAATAAATTAATACAGTTCTGTTCAGACAATGAAAATAAAAGTGCTTTTAGCACTGCAGGGATTTATAAGTTTAGGTCCCGTTAAAATTTCTAAAGGCATGTGTATAAATAAATCTAATCAAGTTCACTACTGAAATAAAATCACTTGCTTTGGTGCAATTTCAGCTGCAGAAGAACATTGCCCATTGGAAGCACCTTACTTACCACCCATTACTCATTGCTGGATTTATTTAAATAAATTAATACCTTTTGTGGGATATGGGGTGAGTGTCACATTGATGAAGAAGCTGTATGAAAGGAATACTGTTGAGCTACATTTCATTGTTTGAGAAGAAAGAAAATTCAGCAACAAGGTGATAGAAAACTTGACTTTCTGCAGGCCACATTTTAATGTGGAGAAAGCAGATGCAAATCCTTCAAAAATCCATGCCCCAATTTTGTTAAGCAAAATAGGAGTGAAGCATTTTAGTACATGGTGGGTATTTGGTAGATCTCAGGTGGGCACATAGAAGAAGATAGTGGGAAAAGGAAGGGAAGGGTGGTGGGGAAAAGCAGTGGGCGTAGAAAGAAGCCTCTTTAATCGTTAGAAGTTTCATGTTTCATACATCGGTGTCACAGCTCTGATGAGAGTCACCTGTTCTCTCCAGGCCTGCAACAGAGACACTTGATGGAAGTGCTGTGACACAGGAGATCTGTGTATCCTGCGTACAAAGTCATCACATACAGTGCTCTGGTTTGGAAAATTCAGCATGACCTACAGCAGGATTGCTATGATTTCTGTATGTAGCCTCACAGGACCTCCCAGCTACCTAGGCATAACTGGAAGGATTTTGTGTCCTAGCATGTACCCCTTGTAACCCCTTATCCACAGGGCTCCAATTCCAGTACCTCAGCCCATCTTGCTGTGCCCCACTGGGTCTTCCTATTCAGTGTCACTCACAGGAGGCTGTTGAGGATGGCATTGCTGCTGATCTATGCCACCAAGGTGGTAGTAAAAAAAACCCCACTAAGATAAATAAGGAAATAAATGTCTGCATGTTTCACATTTAACTCCATGAGTTCAGAATCTCACCTCATTGGGCTTTGGGGATATTTTTGATTGTTTTTTTAATGCAAACTTAGGATGCAAACACCGCCTAGAAGTTCAGCCTCATCACAGAATCACAGAATGATAGGGGTTGGAAGTGACCTCTGGAGGTCAACTAGTCCAACCCCCTGCCAGAGCAGAATCACCTAGAGCAGGCTGCACAGGACAGCATCCAGGTGGGTTTTGAATGTCTCCAGAGATGGAGAGTCCACAACCTCCCTGGACAGTCTGTTCCAGTGCTCTGCCACCTCACAGTAAAGAAATTCTTCCTCACGGTTAGGCGAAATTTCCTATCTTCAAGTTTGTACCCATTGCATCTTGTCCTGTCACTGGGGACCACTGAAGAAAAGAGAGGCCTCACCAGGGCAAAACAGAGGGGGAGGAGAACCTCCCTCAACCTGCTGGGCACACTTTTCTTGCTACACCCCAGGATGCCATTGGGTCATTACATCACAAACAAAAATGTGTATGTCCAGGAGTAATTTCTTCTTTCTCCTCTTTCCTCGTGAATCTATTTTGAATGTAGGTATTATTTTTATCTCAGATCAACCTGTGATTTTGCACTTCAGAGACATCTATTCCTTTGAGAGAATTATTCAGAAGAATATACATAAATAATCAGTGTAGCACACAACAAAAACACCCCAAAAAACCAAAACCACACAACCAAAAAAGAGACCTTCAGCAGGTACTTAGTGTCACTCTGCATCTCCTGGGAATCCTGACTAAACATACTGGCCTGATTAAAGACAACAAATGTACATGTCAAGAGGTTCGCACTTGCACCTTCAATATGTAAATAAATAGGTAAAAAAAATCCATGTCAGAAGGGATGTTAGTGAAGAAAAGCACAGGCTGCAGAGAGGACTAAGCCACAAGAAATTTTTCATCTGGACAATAACCAGGAGGTCTTTTTCATAGGCTCCGGTTTGTGGTTGAGGGAGAGAGACCGCCTAGAGCGCTGCAGTTGCAGTGGGGCTAGAAGGGAGCACCCAAAGGGAAGCATGGAGACCTGGGCTGTAAGAATCTTTTTTCAGGGTAGTGGCTCTTTGCCCATGTTGAAGGATAATCCTCGGATTATGGTTATTTTTAGGGTTAGGATTCAGGTTTGGGTTGTGTGAAAGCCCAGAGGTGCAGCTGGTGTGGGACTGCAAAGGAGCTGCCAAGGGTGGGCTGCAAGAACTTTTTCTAACGGTAAGGATGATATAGGGTGAACATCAGCCAGTCCAGTGACAATTGTTTGCTGTCCAGTTTACTGACCTGAGCTCAGGTACAACAAAATACAATCTACTGTTGTCTTCCTTTCTGACATTTGTTTCCATGGATGGTTAATAAGAACAGCCTATTTAAACAGAGCATCTTCTTGCTAAAAATGCCAGCTTCCAGAAGATACAAGCTCCTGTGCTACTTTCCTTCTAACCAGTTAAGAGAGTCTTTCATTACTTCATTAAAAATCTTACTTTCTCCTAATCATTTCTGCCTGACCTTTGGTGACTTAACTCATTCCTTTTGCTCCATTCTCATATCATTTATGTCCTCTACTTGCTTAATATTTATTTTTTCCCTAGTGTGCAGGCATTAACAGGACGGTCAGTGATGGCAGCAACTGCATTGTATTTTTGATGAGCATTTGGTTTTATTAAAGAAATTAGTTCACAACTGGAAACAGATATTACTAGCAGGAGTGATTTATTTCAGCTGAAAGCAGAAGAGAAAAATATCAGTGTGCTTTTTTTTAACTGAAAGAACAGGTTAGCTCTAAGGAAAGAAAAAAAAAAAGGTTTCTTTCTCAGTTTCTTTTTCTGTCTCCAGATTTCTCAGGTAGAGTCTGAGGCTGCCCAGGAATAATTCTCTGTCTGGTTCCCTGAGACCAGCCTGCAGGTGGGGAATTAACAGTGATGCCTTCTCAAATAAAAGCATCAACCTGCAATATGGATGCCAATACCCATGGATTTTCATAGTGTATAGAGATGCACCCAGATGTGAATATCACTGCTGGCACTTCTGTATAAATAAATAAAAGCATTAAATCTGAATAGGGTAGATAATGATGACTTTGATGCTTTTTAGCCAGCAAGCATCTTGAGAGAAAACTTTGGAGACTTGCACAGAGGCCTGCAGGCATTTGCAGCCTCAAGGAAACACTATTATATGGAACATGAACAGCATAAGGTTACTTATTTTCAGAATTCTAGTAACAGAATGAGAATATTAAATACAGAAAGCTTAGGCTGAACTTCTGCAAGCAAAGGCTGAAAAAACACTTTTCATCTGGAATTAGAAGAGACAGCAATGCTCTTTCACCCCTGTACAAGGCTGTATTATCCCATAATCCTCCAGAAATTAAGGACAATTTTACTTATGATCTTTATAGGAGGAGGGTGGGCTTTTACTGTTGCTGGGGAAAGATTAAAAGATTTCAGACAGGTGTACTAAGATCACACATCTACACACTTACCTTCCCAGGGAGACAGCAGCTCACCTCCCACAGCTCCTGCTGAGATTTCCTTTCTGTATGTCTTTTGATGGCTGTACCAAAAGGGAAAGAGAAACCCAGTATAAAAAGCATCACTTAGGGAAACCAGAGACACCCTGGCCAAGCCAGGAAGCAAACATGCACTAGTACTCCGAGTTCGGTTCCTTCCCTGGGAGTCCAGTGTGTCTTTTGAACTGTCTGCAGTGTTCTCAATGATTTGTTTTTTCTTAAATAATCTAAACAGCACAGCAATATCCTGCACATCCTCCACACACTCACACAGCCAGCATCCCAACTACCTGCAAAGCCTGCAAAACTATCTGTTCCCTGGAGCCTCCACTGCCCCTTAGCAGCCAACCTGTTGCCAGCAGGCACTCTGACCCCAAGAGAGCCAGGAATACAACCATGCAATCCTCTTATCTTTGGGGGTCCACTTTA
This sequence comes from Zapornia atra, assembly GCA_013400835.1. Lineage (NCBI taxonomy): Eukaryota > Metazoa > Chordata > Aves > Gruiformes > Rallidae > Zapornia > Zapornia atra. Next base: position 114,082 of record VZTU01018021.1, read on the forward strand.
CTGCTCCTCTTTCTGCCACACAGAAGAGAATTCCTGCTCAAGGAGCTCCCAAATGCACTAGCATGACCTTTTGGTTGGCTGTCTTTTGAACTAGCACATAAATCCATTTCTCCTCATGATGCACACTCCACAACACAGTTACACTAACTCCTACATTGTCCTGGTTCAGATCAAGTCATGGTGCAGAAGGGAGCCTGGGCTGCTGGCTTAGCATAGCCATGGGCTTAGTAACACATCTCTATGCTAAAAAATAATTTCAGTCCACCTGCACTTATTTTGAATTACAAACCCCACCTCTCTCAAACATACAGCCCTTGTCCTACCACCTCCACAACTGCACTACCCTCCCCTCCCAAACAGGAGGAAAGCCCTGGCTGTTGCTCTTCTATTACCAAAACCACATCCCCATCACTCCCAAAAGGGCAACCCACCTCTTTCACAAAGGCCACCCTTCTTAACTGTAACACTCCCCACCTCCAGTTTCAAGTCCCCACCTTTCTCTCAGGTGGGTGTAATGTGAGCTTAATACCAAAACTCACCAGCTTTATTTGATTTCTTGTTGGTTTCGGTGGGATTTTCTTTGAACTTTGAGTCTGTATTATACAAAGTAAATTAGTAGGCAAGGCATTGCAATCAAATACTCTCCTCCATCATGAAAGGCAGGTTTTATTTCATTTTCACTACAAAGCTGACAGTTGTGTTGTTTTTCCTCTTCTTTAATTAAGTCCAGAGTCTTTCTGAATTTTATTTAATTATGTTATAATAGCACTGTAAGAAGTGAACTTATTTGACAACTTGCAGTGGCCTCTCCTAAAGACTTCACTGTCCCTTGAAATAAACAGTGCCACTTCTATCCAAATCTACTGCACGCAGAGGAAAGTTTATTGCCTCTTTAATAGACAATATAGCTTAGGAACAGATTCTTCTGCAAGCCTTATGTTTTGTCTCCAATTTTTGGAAGTTCAGATATAAAGGTGGTGCAGTAAGTTGCTGGGAAAACACTTTAGCTCCACCTGGCCTTGCTCAGCCCAGGCAGAAGGGGCTGAAGCAGCCAGCTATATCTCTCAACTCTCTGATTTTGGAAAAGCACCCACGTTAACTGCCTGCACCAGTCCAGTTGCAGAGCACAGGCAACCTTGGCTTTGTCCTCTACCTACCAGTCCTTTACAAGAATCCTAGTTCCACAAGCTTGCACTTACACCACTGTCCTCTCCACATTGCACCTCAAAATAAATCCATCAGTCCTTCTACCAAAACACTCCACCATCAATAAATTCCTGCACGAATACTCCACAAAACCCTCCACCATCAACAGATTCCTACAAGAAAAATGCCACAACAGCATTACTCTGTCACCAAATTTCTGCTTGGAAGTTTCCATGGGAATGCTCTACCATCAGCAGGGTGCTACATGAAAACATTTCTATTAGTGCTAAGATTCAAGACCCACCTGGATGCCTATATGTGCGATCTGTCCTAAGGAACCTGCCTTGGCAGGGGGGTTGGACTTGATGACCTCTTGAGGTCCCTTCCAACCCCTACAATTCTGTGATTCTGTGATTCCACTGGTTATTATCAAGAAATCATGGCACATCTTGACCCAGGGGTGGGGAGATGGTCATACTGGGAGGAAGCCAGTGAGAACCGCTGGACTGCCTCCAGCTTTCTTTTGGTACAGGGCTGGTGGGGTCTTTCCTGTCTGAAGCAGGGGCACCAAGCTCGTGGGCATGCCATACACCATGGTTGCTGATGTTGAGAATTATTTAAGTCACAGAGGACAGTGCCAGTGTAATGTCTCAAGTGCACTGCCAGTGCTCATACTGATGGTTTGCTTGCTCGGTGTATTAACAGAGGGGTTTGGATTCAATCTCAGCTGTCAATCCTTCCAATGTCACCGGAATCAAATATATCCATTTTCTATTAAGGTTGGTTGTAAGATTTTGTGGGTCTGCTCCTTGTCAAATTATACATAATTCCCTCTCTCTTGTGTCATGGGACAAGCGTTGCTTCAGGGAAGAGCCGAGAGACATCGCTGCCCTGCAGAAGTGGTGCATTTCTGCTCTCAAAGCAAACATCCTCTTCCCTTAGCGCACAACTACCAGCTTGGGAAGATAACAGATATGAAGCTGCGTTGCAGAAACATGTTGTCAGAGCCAGTGCCTCATCTTTATTTTAAATTAAAAAGGCAAACATAGCTGCTGAATAAAAATAAATCGTTTTCAGTAATCCTGCTTTAAAAACTAACAATCTTCATTCGTCAAGTTTCTTTCCAACGGTGAGAGAAAGTCTCTCTTCAAAACCATAATCAAAGTATTCAGAGGCATTTCTTTCAATGACTGACTACTGAATGTTCTATCTTTCTCAAAGATTCTTGCAAATAAAACAATTATTTTTCTTCACTTATAGTATCTTACAATGATAAGGTCTCCCCTCAGCCTCCTCTTATCCAGGCTAACCATCCCCAGCTCTCTCATCCTCTGAGGAGCGTCTGAGGGACCTTATCACTGCCTACAACTACCTGAAGGGAGGCTGTAGAGAGGTGGGCGATGGTCTCTTCAGTCAGGTGACAGGAGACAGGACAAGGGGAAATGGCACAAAGCTGTGCCAGGGCAGAGTCAGCTTAAATGTTAGGAAAAAATTTTTTACCAAAAGAGTTGTCAGGGTCTGGGACAGGCTGCCCAGGGAGGGGGTTGAGTCATCATCCCTGGATGTGTTTAAAAGATGGGTAGATGAGGTACTTAGGGATATGGTTTAGCATAGGACAGGAACAGTTGGACTTGATGATCTTAAAGGTCTTTTCCAACCTTGTAATTCTGTGATCTATCATAATCGTATATTATTTTAGCATTTTTTCTGAGTATGAATTAATTTAGTTATCCTGTATAAGTTAGTAAAGCCACAATCTGCTCTCCCAGTCTAAAGCAGATAATTTATTTTGTCTATGCTGAATTTTGATAATTCTTCTTTACTTTTTCATTCCCATCAAGTTACTCCATTACAGTGGTTCACGTTACTTTATTCCTGACAGGTTGAAATTCCATTTAACAGAAACCAAAACTAAACGACCTACCCAACAACTTGCACATTAAGTCAATCTATTGATGTGCGTCAAGTTTGACACAGTACCAGTGATTCACTAAGCTGCAGTTAGAAGGACAAATCTGCTATTTATTCTGTAATCCCTTCAGCTGGAGATCAGACATCTGTTTTTAAAACATTTTTTTATAAAAGCATGAGGAAGTCTTCCTGGGACCCATCTGGTTAATATATATTCCCAACTATATTTCACATTTTCTGGTAACCTTACCCACTTGCTTTGTGGCTTAAAACATCTTGCAGTGGCCACCGACTACAAATCATGCGCCTGAGTGTGCCGTATTTCAGAGCTCTGTTTTACCTTATTTATTGTGACAGGCAAAGAGGAGTTACAGTAGGTATGGTACATAGTATGGACTGAAGCTTTGCAGCGAAGTGCAGCCTTGTCTCACTTCAACAGCAAATAAACTGTGAGCTAAACTAAATATCAAGCACATCTGAGACTCAAGACCTAGTCACTTTGTTTTGTCTAAAAAAAATCTGTGTACATTTACCTTTGACAAATAGTTGGGTTTATCCCCAAATGTTTATTTTTTAAAAAAAGAAGCAGAACCTGTGTGTTCACTCCCTGCTTGAAATGGCCATTACAAAACAAAACATTGCCTTAGATCCTATCAACCCTTCAGAGGTCTTTTTAGACATCTTTCCAGCATCTACCAGTGCCGAGCATGAGCAAGTCAAAAGGAGATCAGTAAGCAAGTTCCCTGACTTCTTTACAGCATTCTGCATGGCTCCCAGCATGGTCTCAAGGACACTCCGGACTGTCAAAGGTGTTTGTTGTAAGAAGGACACCATCTCCATCATTTTAATTTGAGATTTGATCATGATTTTCTGTTTAACTAACAATTACGGAATTGAAGAATGTACTGCATCCTGTTGCCTTTTTTTTCTTTTTATTATTATTTTTTGCCACTTAAGAACTCGTAAAAGTGGTTTGGATGAGCTTCAAAATTCAAAGTGAAGGCTTCAAAAAAATGCATGGATGGATGCTTACACACATATGCATTACACATTAGCAACATCTGCAGCATTGCTATGAACACTGCGAAGGAATGCAGCCAGATCCTCAGGAGATACTCTGTCTGTGGAGCTACACCAGTTTACATTAGCTGTGGGTGGAGGCCAAAGAATCCAGTGACCTCTGAAATGAATCTGGTAATGATAATACAACTGCTGCTGCAACAAACTATTTTAAAAAATAAACAAACAATGCCCCTGCCAGGTGCTGTGCAATGTTGGAATGTTTTATCAACCTCAGCAGAGGCCAAAGACTGAGGGAACTAAAAACTTATTCATAAATACAGGCTTTTAAAGTCCAGGGTGAGAAGCACTGGGATAGAAGAGACAGAGGAACTTCAGGTTCCAAGCAACATTAGGGTGAGCTGCCAGAGTTTCCTCTGAATGGGATACAATCTTCACATCTGTGAACCAGGCACCTCACAGTGGAAATGAATTCGCACACGAGTGTGGAGAAAACAAGGCGATTGAGCTGGGTAGTTTTGTTGTTTCAACAAAGTAAGAGAAATCAGCATTAGTCCAGAATACTGAAAACTTCCTGAAAATGACTCTTTCCATTCTTTGGCCCAGTTTAACTCCGTCTGAAGCTGTGAAGCTGTATGGGAGTGTTTTATAAACGTAGCTGAGAGCATGATGTGGGTTTATATACACATTTATACAGAACATCTTGCATAGCACTCTACAAACAATGACTTAAATACTGGTAATGCCTCAGCTATGTAAGCAAATGTGGCAGCAGCTCTATTTCAGTAACAGCTGGCACAAAATCGGTCCCGTCTTACAGAGCAAGGAATGTTGGCCAGGCTATCAGAAGGAGAATTATCCCCCAGACCATTTCTAAAGGAGCGCTGGATTCCCAGTCTCCTCCTGGATGCTGGCAGTGCAAGGGAAGGCAGGACCCGGATCACATCCTTCTCAGGAAGCCTGCAATGCACATGCTGCAAAATTTCACACAAGGCATAGGCATCCTTGCCTTTTGTCCCATTGTGCCTTGGGGATAGGTGATGTCACCTCATTTAGCTCCTGCCTAAGGAGCATTTTATAAACTCTCCTTAATTTTTGCTTTTAAGTACTTTTCAAGTAATAATGGCAAGTGTTGAAATGTTTATGTTCCCATCCGAGCTTGAGGACCTCATCTTATCTTTAATGACACTGCTAGGCTGAGGCTCTTTCTTTTTGTCAGCAGATTTGTAGCTGCACTCTTGCTTTATAAGAGGAATTTTCTGATCAGCTCTCTTAGGGGAGAAAACCACAAAAGTTACATAGTTACCACAGTAAAAAGACCAGCTGGCTGAATTAAAGATAATGCCACAAGATGGTGCTGGACATTTCATTGACACAAGTCCTTGAAACTTTCCAGTTTGTTGCTCAAGAATTATTATTTTGTATTTTCTCTGACTAAACCTCTCCCCAGCTGAAGTTTGCTCTGAACCTGTGCTGGCTCACTGCATAGGGCTACCCAAACGGGTTGTCATCTCACCCCAGACAGTTTCTGTTCTATACTTTTCTTAAAACATCATTGGTGTTGCTTTACAGTTGTGCATCTCAAGATGATTTCATGGCGGGTTAGCGAACCTTTTGTCCTGCTATGGTAAAGCCTTCCAGATTAATACTGTTTCCCAAGACCCACTGTTGGTCACAGCAACCCAGGATGGTGACCCAACAGTCTAAGTTAATCTTCATAGCAAGTACAATGCTTTTTTTTTGTTTGGAAAGTGGAAAAAACCCCCATGCCAGCAGGAGCTATATAATTTCATTCAATGCAATAAAAACTCCAGAAAAAAAGACATCTCAGAAAAGAGATTACCTGCCTGTTATGGACTTCAATGCACTCTTGAACTCTGGTCAATAATTTTTTTCCACTCTTACCTCTCTCAAATGAAATTTTCATCTTTGTGAGGTTCAATGAACCATTCCTGACATTCCCAGTCCATGAATGACAATGCTGTTAACGTTTCCTCAACAGATGCTTAGGAAAAAACCCAGATATTCGAACATCTAGGTCAGATTCTCAGGTGAGATCAATGGACCTTCAAAGGTTTATAGCCAATGCAGGTTAGGCCTTTAAATACAAAAAGCATTTAATTCATGCTTTTGTGAACTTGATGGAGTTTGGATCCTGAAAAAAACCAAACTCTGTATTTCATAATGGGAAGCATCCAAGTCTGTAATCCAAATATCCTGAAGTCTAGAAGTGTTTACGTTTAAGAGCACATCCTATCTTGAACTTGTAGTGCCTCTGTGCTCCACGGGATTTGCGGTCTCCTTTCCCACAGACAATACCTCCTACAGTCTCTTTTCCAGCTGCTCTGCTGATTTTATAACCAGTCAATCCAGAACAACACAGCGGACACAGGCTTCCAATATACAGTATCAGCTGCATCTCTCCACTTGTTCATTTTCCTTACTGATAGAGACGAGTGGTTGCAGTGGCAACAAGGGTAACGTGTCCAGCTCCCCTTTTTACTCCATTTTGGAATATGGTAGTCATATCTTGTCCTACTATAATCTTATTGTAATAGAGTCTTTTCCCCAAACTGCATGCCATCCACTAAGGCATACAATGAAAGCAGGATGGGTATGATTTTTGTCTGTAGGGTAGGCAGCATTGCTCCCAGGCCCATGATAGCTATTTTCTTTAAAGAGGAAAAATTAAAATCCACTCGTCATATTCACTGAAAATACTGACCATATTTTCTATATGTAAAATTAGACTGGTTTGTATTTAGGAACAAATTTTACATGGTGATCTCACAGTGTTTTACTAAGAATACATTACTTTCTCTAACTGAAAAACAGAGAAATTAGGACAAAGTTCAAGAGAATTAGAGAAAACTAAACTCCAATGTTACACCTAAATTCCTGGATTTCCAATTGTCTGTCCATTCCTTTCACAATTTGCACACACACTACATTATATCAAAAGAGAATTACTCAGCAATTAACACTGTGTTTTAAACAATGCAATCAACTGAAAAATCAGCAGCCCACGGAGTAGTCATTCTGAGTCTGTTTTAAATACAACCATCCAAATATTTTCCCATAGCTTCTCATTATTTCTTTATTACTATGTGGCCATTTAGCAGTAATTAATGTGACTTTTTTTTTAAAATCTATTATGTAAATGCAATGTCAATTAGATTTATTGCAGCAACAGATACTGGTAAGAATATAATTGTTCTTAAAATGGCGTTATGCAAAATTGTATGCTTACCTAGGCATTCTTCTATGCATGTGTTGCAGAGCATGCGGTCGGCTTTCTTCCCTTTACCTTCCAGTGTGGCTGGAAGAACACATTATTTTGTCTCCTATGTTATTCTAAACTATGATGGAATGTGGTGGATTGCTACATAAGGAAAACTAACATTTTTAATCTAAAGAATTCAGTGTTTTCCCAAGCATTATTCAAGTTTGGAACACCACTTGGATTGCAAGAGATTCCTAATGGGAGAGAGAAGCTTGGCGTTTACATAATGTCTTCTGCACCAACTGTCTGGTTTCTGGAAAATGTAGTGGAATATGCATACTCCACACCCTACATCAGTGATATAGTCCTTGTAGCCTTCTGACAAGTGTAAATTACAGAATAAACTCTGCATTCAAAGTCATTCATAGTCCTTTCACACTGTGTACCTGCTTGGTTTAGAATTCCCTTGCTCTACAGGAGTCTAAGGCCTTAATGAAAATGAACCTCATAGACTAATGTTTTGATCATCTCACTCGTCTCTCCATTGCATCACCCTTTCAACTGCCTAGCCAGAGTCAATAGGAGAGAAAAATCCTAGGATTTTGCATTGCAAAATGCTACCTAATGTATTGGGATGCTTGTTTCTATGTTATTATTACAATACTTCCTAAATAGACATGACTATAAGTAATGAGATAATGAAGAGCTAACACTTTGAAACTTCCTGCCTTCTCCTCAGGATGTTTAGAAATACAGAGAAGCCACATTGTCTTAAAGTTTCTATGGGAACAACCAAGCCTGCCACCATTCTGCCTGCCCTGGCCCATGGCATCAAGCAAGGGGAGGGCCACGAAATGCAAAAGAGACTCTTGTGTGTAGAGCTTGATTTTCTGTTGCACTCAAACATGTGGGTTGCTTACACATAAATGAAAAAGGTTAAAAGAACACACATTTGGTGCTTCCCTGACACTTACAGGCAGGATACAGAGTCACTTTGTGCCACGGTGCTTGGTGCCTAGCTTGAGCCTTACTTGGCTGGTTGTACTAGTGCAATTATTTCTGTTTACTTGGGCAAAGTAGTCTCTGAGTTTGCTCGTTATGTACCGTTCTAAGGGAGCACATTCTGTGAAAAAAACATATTGAGTTCAAGACTTAGGTCTATAAGGCAACTTCCACAGAATTTTGGGGAGTTTTCGTTAGAAATTGACCCTCATTATCTGGAACCACCATGGAGGTTGTAAAAAATCTCATGTGTGTGCATTAAAGAAATAAGGATAATACTTCATACTGCTGGTGGTTTTATCATTATTCTGGATAATGTGCACCATCCCAACACTGACTTAAAACTTGTCTTAGCAGAGTGTAATACATGACTTGGAGCAGTCATTGAAAACTCTTTGTGAATACTGTGGCAAAGGCTAATGTAAATAAAGGAAGATCAAAGTAAACTTTGAAGTAGGAATGGAGCTTGACATAGCCCAGCAAGACTTAGTATACTTAGGCATAACCCAACAAGCTGGAAATATTTCATTTTCAACTTCCTGTCCAAGATACCAGCCTTAAGATTTACTTCTTAATATTGTTGTTATTATTTTTATTATTATCATTATTTTACACTTTGGTTCTCACTGCCATTAAGTACAAGCCATGATGACAGCTTATTTTACAAGATTTCCATAAAGATAGGGGCTATATTTTCTTTTTGCAGACACCGTTGATAGCATTTTATCATAGAGCACAACAGTGCAGATTACCAGATCCACCAGCACATGACGAATGCTGTCAGTGCCCCCAGGAAACCACCATGCAGCAAACAGAGAGCCCGAGAAAAGGTGTGGGGATGTAAGTGCATCAGTGCACTTAGCAGTCTTCTTTCATCCACCTCCATCTTCATCTTTGTGTAGAACCTCTCATACAAGCTACAGTCCTGGAAGCAGCTGTGCTGAGTCCTGTTTTCCACACTTGCCAAATACACTTAGAAAAGACTTACCTCATGTTTCTAGCTGCAAATGTCTATGCAGGCTCTTGAGAGAAGTGACACCTTTCCCTCAATCACACAGGTCTTCCCAATTCTCAGTCTCCAGCACTGGAGGCTCCATGGGGCAATCCTTCTGCCACTACGGCTGGTGCAAGTGCATCTTCTACTGCAGCGATCTGCTTCATCTGCAAGTGCCACTGCCATCTACTGCAAAATCTGCATCTGCTGCCTCTACTACCACTCCTCAGACACAGGCTCACACCTGAGGGTGTACTCCAGCCGAAGTGTCCCCTCGCTGAGATGTGCAGTGCAGCCAGTCGGCCGCTGGGCTATAGCAATGAGCCAGAGAGAAGGCAGAGTCGCTCTGGGTGAGCTATGTCTGCTGGAGACAAGCCTGAACAGGAAACTCCAAGCCCTAACCTGGATTTCTCCAGATCCCTTGTGCAATCACATCGTACAGACTGGTGGACATCTTTTATTGCTGCATGATAGACAAAATTTAAGTGACTTTGATTATTACTTGGCAAGCGTTAATAATGGGTTCTGATAATGTTCTCCCTTGCACAGAGTACTGGCTCTGCCCTCCTCTTTTGGGGGTGTGAAAGTGGAAGAGATGTCCCACTCCGTTCATTCTGAGACTCCTTGGAAGGACATGGTGCTGGGGGAATGGTGTGGTTGCTCTGGACTGAGCAAGAATACAGCAGCCGCCTGCCTTCAACCCTCCTGGCTACCCTTCCATGAGAAAGCAGAAGCCACCAGGTAACAGAAAACTCTTTTACATTCCCACCACATCACTCAGCTGTGGCCAGCAAAACACCTGGAAATCAGGACGCCCATTTTGAATAGTTCTTGAGTGTGACATGAGGACAGTCACCATGAGAAAAGCTCTAGGTCTAAGAGATCACTGGTACAGCAGTTATAGCATAAATACTGACATTTCCAAACAGACCTACCCCCTCATGGAGATTAAAGTAAATCCCAGAGAACTTTATTCTAGCTATAATCCTAAATAACAACAAATCTGGATGTGCTATATAATATTAGATAACTCCTCTGTTACTTTTCATCTTCCCTGTGTCAAAGAACATCATCAGCTCTGACAGTCAAGTACCCAGAAATTGGGAAATACTCAAACATCAGCTCTTTTCTTCATACAGAGGCACAGCCATCCCCTAACACGCAGAGTACCACTAGCTGGATTAATTGCATTACATGCTCTTTTCTAGAGAAAGAAACTATACCCAACTGAGTAATCTCGGGGCTTGCACTCAAAAGGCTGATTGCTAGGTCAGTGCTTTCATTATTACAGGTTCTTGGTGGAAACATAAACCATGAGAGCAGAGAGCTCTCGTGGTTTGTACAGCTCAGCAGAACGTACAGACTGTTCAGATTGGATGTATTTTATTATCGTTGAGCATTCACTTCACACACAAATAGCTTTTGACATTGTTAGCACTTAGGCAACTATTAGAGCCCCTGTTATCCAGTGTATTTGGAATTTTAAAAAAAAATATTTTTCATCTGCCTTTGCAATGTGAGGTGTTACTGTATCATCCCTCTGCCTTTAGAGAAGTGGGATGATTGGTATATCACTGCTTGTAGGAAACCAGGCTCTGGGGATGCATCTGCGTTGCCAGAAAGTCTGTACACTACAGACATATCTTTTATTCATTGCCAGTAAGTTGTGGCTGTGACTATATCCCTAAGGGTTCCCAAAAGGATTTGGACCGTAGGTGTATCTCTGTGCTGCCAGAAAACCTGTGGTCATGGATGTCTTTGTCTATAGGGCTGAAAAGCTGTGGGCTGCTGATAGGTCAGGATGTGCTATAATAATACCCGTGTGCAGTAGGTGTATCCCTCTCTTCTGCTAGAGCCCTTACAGCAGATCCAGAGCTATTTGTCTCCACAACATTTGGGACACATGCTGCTCTCTTTGCCCTAGCATATCTACAACAAAGTTGTAGGTGTGACAACACCTTTGTGCCAAATTACTTGCTCTATTAGCATATGCACCATCTCTCTGAGATCTCAAGGTGATTTTAAATTGCTAATTAAGCCTGCCTCACCAGAGACTAGTCAGGACTATTATGCCCATTTTACAGATGCATGTTGCCATGTTCCCTGGGAGTGCTGCCTGCTAAAGGTGCATGTAAAAACCCGGGTACCCAGTCTGGGTGCTTGGCTAGCTCTTAACCAGATGTAACACTGATCTGGTTAGCAAATGAAACTAGCAGCAAGTAATAAATCTTGAAGCTGAAGGCAAAGGGAGTTTAGCTGGCATGTACACAGCGTACACAGAAAAAAACACACGCATTCTTTTCCCTGCTTTCAGGAACTGCAACTATCAATGCAAGGACAAGTCCCAACTCCTGCTGCAGAGCCTGTGTGGTCTCAATAGACCTAAATCTTAAATTCAGTATAACTTTGCAGCACAGTCTGTCCCATGCGCACTCAAAAAGGAGTGAATTATCCTTCAGGACACGGTGTGCAAACACATTACAAGGGGCCCATCCCCACCTTTGTATTTGTGCCTGCCCTGTATTTCCTCCGGAACAGTCAGTCAACTCTAAGGATGCAGTCTAGACAACACTTTCTCTTGCTTTCTCAAGCTGAAAGTAAGGAAGTGTGGAAAGATGTTGAACCCAAACAGACATGTGACAGACTACAATTTTCAGAAGCTTTACAAGGGATTCTTCTTTTTATGTTCACTTATTATGGTTGCCCTTTATTTCATCCTGTGCATGGAAAGAATTACCGATGGTCTCATTCAGTAGTAAAATAAAGCTGACTGTATTTTCCTCTGAATACTCAAGAAAAAGCAGATACTGCTATGTGTTTAGCCAGGAAACGCATCTGATCCTGTGCCCAGATGAAAAATCAGGCTCCAAATACCCATCTGGATTCAGAAATAAACTCAGCACCTCGGGCTCATCGCTAATGGAAAGAATGACACACACAAGCATGACTTCATGGTCATCGGGCCTTGAAGATGCACATCCAAAACGTTTGTAACAATATACATTTTATCAGTTTTGGAAGCTGCTAAAAATAAAGAGCCAGATGATGAAGCAGTGTAGAGTATCTGCAGGGAGAAGGTGCTTTATGCCAGTAAGTCAGGGACGTTACCTTTGGCTCACAAGTCTGCATTATTTTTTGGCCATACGCTCCAACTTGAATCAGTGCAGATCCTGCAAAAATGTAGGAGAAGCAGACGATGTCACTGGCCTCCCCACATTTTAAAAACTATATTGAACATTATGTACAACGTATGGTATTCTACCTGTTTTTCCTCCCTCATGAGAAATACAGAAAAGTAGCCCTAGAATTGGCGAACAGACTTGCCAGGCTGGAGAAGCCCGGGAGGTGGGCTGTGAAGCGAGCAGTGGGTTTCGTACTAGTCATGGCTGAGTGTGGGCTCTGCTTCATTTCCACCAGCAAAGGTGCAGGTGAACTCTGCTGTCCCACCGGTTTGCTTTGCTTTGCTTACCCGTTTTGTATTTCCACATTGCAAGGACTCCAGCAAATGAATTCACTGGCAGCAGTACCTGGTAACAACGGCATTGCAAGGAAATAGCACAAAAGGATTTGCCAATGGTTTTGAACCTGACGCCCTGGGGATTTACATTGCAAAGGTATTTCCACAAGCTACCTTCCTCCCATCGGAGAGCAGATACATTGTGAGCTGTGTGTCAAGGCAGCTTGAGTGCAAACGTCCCACTGAGACTTATTTTGCACAGACAGTTGTTCAGCCCAGCGGGGGGGACCCCCAGCTCCACCTTCAGTTACTTCAACAGACAAGGCTACTTCTACCTCCTACCTACTGAGGAAAGCTAGCACCACTCCCAAACCAAATCCTGGTCTCTCCTGAGCCTGCTATGGATGACCTGCCAGTTGGGATGATGGCCAGCATCAGTGGTAAGTGCCAGATTGCAACGCTCTCTCCTCAGACAGCAACCAGTGAACCCTGAATAAAAAGTGTGGGAAGTTGGGGCTGGACTGCAGGTGGTTTGGGGGTTTTTTTAACCCACAGAATAGGCAAAATTCTCTAAAAAGGGAGAAGACCCAGTAGCAGACAGGAGAGCTTGCAGCCTGCCTGGGATACCAGAAGAAGCTTATTCCAGATCACCTGTGGGACGTGGTAGGGAATAATGTGGAGAAGGGATGGGGGAGGAAATAGCTCAGAGGATCCTGCATGTCTTTCCGGCAGGGAACCCCACCAGGTTATAGCTGGAGAAGCTTGGACTCGCTCTTCTTTCCCAGACCTGCTGCTCCATCTGCTCCAGGAGTTTCCAAGCACTGCCAGTGCCGTATCGGTTCTCGCAGCTGCGTTGGTGGTACGTGAATCCCTCTCTTCAGAATATTTTTAATCAGCTATGATTTTGATGTGCTGCCAGTATTTTTTCTTTCAGTGGTTCCTCCAGGAGTGAAGAAATAGTACGTTTTCAATCATTCCTATTGTGGCAATACCTGAAGAGAAATTCAGAGAAGAAAAACGAGGTACTTTTCCATGCTGATTGCTTTCTTCCTGTCAGCTTTTAAAGTGTGAGACAAATAATAAAAGTGCCAGAGCTTCTCAGAGGAGGTGGCAGGAATCTTTCACCGAATGAAGTGTAAGCCCAGCAGCAGGGTTCATGGTGCATTGCCTATCTCTGTAAAGCTAACAGCTGAGTTTGACCTGTGGGGTTTAAACAGACTAATAGAAGGTGATAAAGGAAATTCAACCCTAGGTAAATAAAAAAAAAAGACGCAAAGCCCTTGATGTCAAAACTGCTTTTGTGAGAAAAGTCGTCTCTCACAACAGTGATCTGAGTCTTCCCCTCCTCCTGTCCCAGGAAGGTGTCTGTGGCAAGACCAGGGAAGCTGCTTTATTTCTGTGACACCCTCCTGCCTGCAGATAAAGTTCAGGGGAGCTGACAGCGCATCAGAATTTTATTAGCAATTTTCCATTGCATCATACCAGACAACCACCAACATGAAAACTAATGTTAGTTGAGCTGGTGTGACATGGGTTTTGTTCCAACCCAAAAGTATGTCTAAACCTATTCCATCAACACTTTTTGTCGTGTATGAGACATATAATGATTAATGTAGAGAGACTTCATCAAGAAGGGCCATTCCACACCCTCATCCACATATTATCAATTCCCACCTATAGAAAACATGTCCGGGCAAGACGTGACTACATTTGCTTAGTGAGATGTTTTCTCAGGAAAATAATTAGTTTATTCATCCAGAGATTAGAGAGCTTGATTTAACCTCTCCTTTGAAGGACAGACTCTTTAATGACGCAGCACTCTCCTGGCGATACCTGACTCAGGCTCATGGGCTGTACAAGCTGCTTTTCACTAAGGAAACAGGGCTGAAAGATGCATAATAACATCTAAGGATTTTGTAGGTTGGAGTCCTGGGTTTTAAAAAGTATTTTTAATTGATTATTATGATTTTTTTTTTTCTTAAAATGAATAATTAGGCATAATTGCTGTTGCAGACGCATGAAAGTATTTCTTAGCAGGAATAAGCTTTATGTTGTGGAAATGCTTCAGTATTACAGTTGGGTTTTATTAGTTTGTTGGTTCTACTCTTTCAGTTATACTGATGAAGTTAAAGCATTTTGATCCAGACAAAGGGTTTTGGTTTTGATGGCTCGTTCACTGAAGCTGCTATTGCATATTTGTAAATTCTGGTTTAGACGTCTATAAATATTTATTTCCTGAATGCCATTGGTCAACCCAGGCCAGTCTCTGTCATGGAAATAGTTATACAGTGAGAAGGTAGATATTTTCAATTTATGTGATGTTTATTTTGTCAGTTCCCCTTGTCCTTTTCCTTCCCCAGCTCCTCTCTCAGGGGCACCTTCCCAAACATTTGCCAAGCAGGTTGTGGAAGTCCGAACACAAAAAGCAGGGCAGTAAGCTTTCATTTCAAGCCCTGTCTCAGGAAAGTTGGGATTTTATAGAAGCAAGCACATATTTGTTAACTTTTTTTTCCTCTTCTCCTAATTGCCTATAATTTGTCATTTTGTTTGTTTGTTTCTTGAGGATTGTTACTAGAGAACGGCAAATGAATAAAATGCAGTGTGGTTGGAAGCAGATTGACTGCCAACTAGATTAAAAAAAAAAAGGCTGTAATAAATCAGTGAGTCATCTGACATTCATAGGAAAAATGTGGGATATACAGTAGGAAGGGAAAATATAGAATGGAAAGGGTTGCTGCGGCATGCCCTGTTCTCCTGCCATGCCCGTGTTACAGACGGATGGAGACTGTAACTTAAACACGCCTGTTCTGTGTAAGAAATAAGCTGCTTCAGGAGTATCTCACAGGAGGAAGGAGAAGAGGAGAGTTCGTAGCCTGCACTGAGGGTATCACCAGAAAAAAAGGTTGAGAAAGAAGAAAAAGTCTAGAAAGTACCTCTGGGTGTTTTTATGTGCAGCATAGGTTGATGGGGATCAGAGAACGTTTCAGAGAGCCAAGCTGAAGTCACTGGTGACTGTGACAATGGGGAGACAGTAGGGCATGAAGAAATATGTATTCTCTCTTAATTACACTGCAGACTTTTTCCCTTGGGTTCTCTCTTGGTTGGAGTATTAATGCTTCGTAGTTAATTAGCTCTTCCCTCTGTCGTGGTTTAACCCAGCAAGCTGCTGAAACAAGCACACAGCCATTCACTCACACCCCCCTCAGTGAGAAAAGGGTAAAACTCATGTGTTGAGATAAAGACAGTTCGATTGGACAGAAAATAATAATAATAACAATGATAATGATGATAGTAGTAGAATATACAAAAGAAGTGATGCACAGCACAATTTCTTATCAACCGGAACCAATGCTCATCTGGTTCCTGAGCTGCCCACTTCCCATCCAACTCCCCCAGTTACATAGAGAGCATGATGTCATTTGGTATGGAATATCCCTTTGGCTAGGTGGGGTCAGATGTCCTGGCCGTGTCCCCTCACAGCTTCTTGCGCACCCCCTACCTTGTCATTGGCAGGGCAGGATGAGAAGCTGAAAAGTTCTTGACTTGATGTAAGCATTACCCAGCAACAACCAAAATATTGGTGTGATAATCAACACGATGGTCATCCTAAATCCAAAGCACAGCACTATACCTGCTGCCAGGGAAAAAATTAACTCTAGCCCAGCCACAAGCAGGACATCCTCTTTCAAAGCAGTTTTACTGCATTCATTAACATAGTGTTGTTAGCCTATTAATCCTGCCAACTGGCTTCAAGTATAGCACAGTTAAAAACAAACAGCAACTGAAACAGAGCCATTATTTCTCAAAGTTTTTTTTAACTTGAAATAAGCTGCTCAGCCCTATAAACGCAGCGACTCCGGGATCCCAGCCTGCAGGAGATCTTACCCAGCTATGCTAAAGGCCATATAGAAATGCAGGTCCCCATCCTGACGCACTGCCTCAGGTAAAGCCCTAAGTCTGGATCAAACAATCCTTTCCGAGCCATGCTTAGCTCTCAAGAGAGGTGAACCATCTCACCAAAACAGAAAGAGTTAAAACATTTCCAAAGACCTAAGTGATGATGCATTGAAACCCCAGTGGGGCTGACCTCCACTGTCAAGATTCACTTCTAGGGAGGGTTCATGTGGGACTGGGGCTACAGCATCAAGGCCACTTGGGCTGGCAGATGCCAAGATGCTTTTGAACTTTTGAAGCCAACCTGCAAAGGCCATTATAAATGGCTTCAGGGAAGATGTGGGGGGTGGTAAAGCAGAAGGAAGAGTTGCTTTTTGAGACAAGCAGTAATTTAATGTTCTGCAGAGGGTCATTGGTAAAATATAGAGAGTGCTGTGGTTAAGTCTAGACAGCACTTGTACTGGGCTATACTCATGGTATGACACATTGGCACCTCTCATAAGCTGCTCTTTTATTCTCCAGAATCTCAGGTTTCTTTAAACGAAATATAGAAAGGTAGAAAAAAAAAAGTGTATATAAATATAAGGGCATAGAGGTTGGGTGGAGAGCACAGCAGAGCCTGCACAGAACTTGGAACTCTGCCACAGAGAGGTCAGAGGAGTTAACTCAGCAACGGTAGATGAAATATCAACATTTTCACTGCTATATTTGCTTGTGTAATGGCTGGATGCATGGACTGGGCACACCCTGCAATCACACCCCCAGCTGATGGGAAACAAAAGATCTCTGGTAGCTTTCAGCTGTGTGCACACAGTGACAGAGGGCTCCTTTTAAAACAAAATCCAGGAGAGAGGGGTAGCTGTGGCCGTTGCATCAGCACATTTTTGTCATACAAAAGAGGAGACACAAGATTGCAGATCTATCCCACTGACTGCAACTTGCTGTCTCATAGAAACATGGGTTGGTTTTTTTCCTGCTGTAAAGAAGGGATCAATCCTTCAACCTCTATCAAAGTTCCCAGATATATTTGATATATGAGGCAAAACCAAAGTTCTCCCTTTCTAAGCCTTCCTTCCTCCCAAATGAGGATAAACCACAGAAAACCATGAGAGTTACTTGGACAGATCCATTCCAGGTGGAATTTTATCTGGAGGAAAAGCACAATTCTGACAGAATACCAGCAGTATTATTTATGGTATTATTAGACAATAAACTGTAATGCATAGCAGCCCAGCTTTAACAGAGAAGCTTCACAGTCATATTATAAACAGGAACATTAGTAGTTTTATCATCTTGTTCCAGGTAATCATCTTGTTCCATATAATTATTAGCTTTCGCTTCTTGGATGAAGTAATCTTTGAAAATCTGTTCCTATTTAATTACCCACATTCCCTACTGACTGCCACAGGCATCTCCTGTGCAGGTGTAGTCTTGAAGCTGTAAATTCATTTTCAGAAGCAGTTCCAAGAAGGACCTGCTCAGGCTGGAATCTGCAGCAGAAACCCTCTTCTGCATCAGTCTTACTACGTAAGACAAGAAGACGATCTGCTCTGAGGCTGTGTAACAAGGTCACATCTGAGAGGGGAACCAACCAACCAAGCAAATAGACCCGGTCAGGGGTAGGTTTCCTTGTGATTTGTTGGGTTTTTTCTCCTCAGTGCTTGGTAAGCTTGGTTACTTCAAGATTTAATGTATACTTACCATCACCCAAAAGTATGTCTTAATTACCTGATCAAAAGGCAGGACTCTGAATGAATAATGGCCCAGTGATGAGCTTTGTATTCCCACCGACTGAGGGATAAGTCCTGTGACTGTGTAGGCACGTTCATAGACTGTGTTCAATCCATGATGGTCAGCACCATGTGATCTCTGGCTCCAGTGCCAACAAAAAGGCCATGTGTTAAAACTGACGGTGGCCTATGGCCACTCCCAGCATTTCAGTTTGTTTCCTGAATGGATGGGGGTTTTTTTTCTTTCTTTTCAGGCACAACGATGGAAGTTGTGATTGTCACAGAAAGGAGAGACTGGAAAAGTGAATAAAGGATATGGGAAAAAATTGGGGCTCCAGTGACTACCACAGTAAACCAGAAATCAGTCTCTGAGCACCTCTGCCACATCATAAGGTAGGGAGGAATCAAAACAGAGTGACCGTGCTGTAGCCTTCTGACTGACAACACCAAGGGATGAAAGTTTCCAGACCTTTCATTTACATACCACAACTATGTCAACCTGCCTTGAATGCAAAGATTACACAAGCTTACAACATCTCCATTAGAAAGCAAAACCATGAACATACTGAGTTCTACCAGCCATGGTGACCCAGCAGTCTCCAGAGTTCAATGAAACAAGGAACTGGGGGGAAAAAAGGTACAGAAATGCTGTGATGAGGCCATATGCTGTGAGGAGAGTGTGGTCCCCCAGCATCGGACAACTTCTCCAGGAGTTTCTCATGTGTCACCTCCATACAACTGTGCCTACTCTGAGGCACCCGAACCTTGATTTTAGGAAGAAGAAAGTGTTTAACTGCCCCGTCAGAACTCTAGATGATGTCTGCCTTAGTAATAACCATCTGCTAAGAAGTCATTGTAAAAAATGAAGGCTGGGACTTTTCAAAAGAACTGATGAGGTGTTTGCCTCAGAGCACAGACTCTAGAGAATTAAAAAAATCCCCATTTTAACTGTTTGGTTTATCTGTTAAGTTTTTTAATCTAGATCTCTGTAGTCTTGTCTCAGAGTTTCACATGGAGCTTTGGAAACCAATCTCTGGCTTCTTTCTCCTGGTTTTTATAGGAGCATGCATTTCCCCTGACATCGGCCCAGCCTTTCCCCTCCACGGTGTTACACAATGTGTTTTGGGTAGTGGCAAATTCAGCTCTAATCTTTTCATCTCCAGAAGTAGCTGATTTTCTTTAGGTGCTGTAAGAAGAGACTTTGGGAATCCTCTGGAGAGGAGAGACTGGCAGGTCAAATTCTGCTCTGTGTTCACAGCTAGAACGAATAGCCTAAGGTAAAGGGAATCCTCCTCTGCTCCAGAAGGTTTATTCCCCTGACCCCAGGCCATAGCAGTAAAGAAGTCCTTTGAAATTATTCCACAGTCCATGATAACCTTTGTAAATCCCGTATCAGGGAAGGATTTGTCAGAGTAATAGCTGCTGGCGGTGCATTATTCTTTCTTTGACCCTCATCCAAAGCATGTTGTGTTGCAGAAGACAGAGGGAGTTTTCCCCCAGTGCCTGTGCACAGCACGGATGGGGAAAAGCTGTGGAGGGTTTCTGTCTTCTCTCTTTCCTCCTTGCTGCCTAGGCTCCAGTAAGGGTAAAAGCCAGTCTTCAAGCGATAGATCATAATTATTATTAGTCTTGGATGATATCCCAAAATGACATCAAGCTCACTAGAACATACAATAAGTCATTAAGAGGATTAAACCAAACTTAAGCTTTTTCTTGCTGTCTCAATATCTGTTGCCTACATATTGCATCTGAAATGGAGGAGTCTCTGGTTTTAATTTCCACTGAAGGAATTTCACAGAGGAAAATCCATCTGTTTCAGGAGAGATGCTCTTGGTTTGGACAAGCACAAAAAGGATGAGAATCAGGCCATCAATATCAATATATTAACTTTCTGCGTGTCTACCCACCATCCTTCTTTATCCCTGCCATAAAGACTGGTGCGATTTCTGGATAGTTAAAGAGAGGGGGCCTATTCAAGGGATTTTGTTGGGGAGAGGTTGATAGTGCACTGCTCTTGGCATAACTGAAGGCTCATCAGAGCCCTGTTCTACTGCTATATATTGTCTTTGATGTACACCTGATAGTGTCTGAGCACTTCAAAAGCATGCAGGGGCTCAACTTCACCAGTGGCCTTCTGTGATGCGATGGTATCCCATTTTATTGGGGATTACATATTCACACTGCCGATCTTTAAGCTTCTGGGTTGGCACACAGGAGCCTTAGACTCCTTACAGAGCCAGTTAAGTCCCCAGCCCCTTAAATTAGGTGTTCTGAATTATCACAAAGAGATTAAAAACATGACTTTCAAGCATGGCTTCTAATTTGGGGATATGCCATTTCTGATCAATCCGGGAGCATCTTGACCTTGATTGGCACCCAGTAAACACTGCCTGTCCCATGGACTTCAGATGGAGTTGGAGGCATGAAAGGCCAGGCCTCCAACCGGATAAACAAACCCAAACACAACAAAAATCAGAAGTCAATTTTGAAAACAAGCCCTGCTGCTCTCTGTCAAAGGAGGCCTGGGATAACTTGTAGAGGATTGCCACCCTACATTTTGAGCCCAAATCCTACACCTTACCCACAATTTCATCCTTTCCTCTTCATGGGAGAAGTTACAGAAAAATCTAGAAGCTATGGGTCAGGCCAAAGTGTTTCATGTGGGCTTTTTTAAGGAATAATGCAAACCTCAGGAAAAGAATGTATGGTAGATACAGGCAAATACTTCTCTGGCTGGGAAGTTAGTGACTACTTAAAGAGAGGTAAAATAATTTATTGGGAGGAGGGGAATATATTTGGCTGCTTCCTACAAATATATCACTTGTTTGTAATGACAAAGTTATGAATAAGCATGTTATTTCTTGATCTGTAATTATTGAATTTTTTTCTGTAAATGTTCCTGTGGTTGCCCTGCCTGTCTCTGAAAAGTGCAGGGGTTTATTGATTGTCCTGGAGCTGTTAACTACATAGCATTGATTTGGTCTTTTACCTTTTCTCTGCTCTTTTTTCCTTGCTAGTATTTTCTCTTGCTTTCCCAGCAGCTCTGCCTGTCTGCTTAAGAGAATGTTTTTCCTTTCCTGCAGTGAAACGTATTTCTCAAGTACTGTAAGCTACAACCTGTGCTGGGCCATGCGAGTAATATGCCTGACGTATATTCACTGCACACATTTGGCCCACCGAGCATCAAGCACTGCTGGGAACCTGCACAGTCTCGTAGTGAGAAAACAGGCACAAAGTTAAATTTTAAGGCTATGACCTCCCTCCTGTCCTCAGAATCCAAGGAAAACAGGCTTCAGAGAATAAAGTACCACCAAACTGCAGTAGTCATTACTGCTGGATCCATGTGTAGGACTAAGCCCTAACTGGCAGTGCAGGTGAAACACTGCAAAGATGAGAAAGTAAAAGATATGCAATATGCTGGGGAAAAAATACAGTTGAGAAAAATGATCTTTTTTTTGTTCCACTGTCTTCAGGTTACTTTACTCTCAGTCATTTCTACAAAAAAAGGGAAGGATAAAAATTTTTTTAAAATCATGACATTTTCTTAAGATGTTGAATTATTAGTGGGATGGCAAATTGATAGCATTGGTATTAAGCTGTATGAAGCACCTCTTGACATAAACATAACCAAAACAAAGCCAGTGGGGAATTCTGAAGTGCCAGCCTGAACTACTTGGTAATGTAGAAACAAAAGCCCTTTGAAAAGACTTCTACAAATCCTCACTAAGTCCCTATATCTTAGGTAATCCCAAGTTGTCTAACTGAATGATAAAAATGTAAACTTTCATATTTGAGGTCAAAGATAAAAAAAATCCCAAATAAGCTTCAAGTTTTCTTGTGAATCTCGTCTAATTTCCTTAATCTCTGCTTCCTGACCAAGCAGAAAACTACATGGGTTATGAGTCTAGGGACAGAAGATTTCACAAGCCTCAAATCCGTAGGTTTCTTCTCTGTGTTCTAGAGGTTATTTGCCTCAAAAGAGATAATATTAAACTGAGTTGTCTTTCTCCCTTTCCCTCTTTATGATGTTGAAAGGCAGCCTGAGAAGATTTAACCTCTAAATCACATTGCCTTGTTTTTCTTTCACCTCATATAATCTGGATTGTCAGTTCTAGGTTGTCACTAGTTTTGCATGAACATGTGCTGGCATCCTATAAGGATGTGTGTCAATACTTCTCACAAGTTAGTTAAAACAGCCAGGAGGTGATGCAAAGGGAAAGATACGCTCTGTGCTAGATATCTTAGTAGCAGAAGCTTCCTTCCTCCGACCTGTTAATTAATTTTAAATCCAACCAGTAAAGTGCATTTTTGAATAATATGTGGATGGAAACACAGAGCGATCATCGATCCTTGTAAGCTAGCACCAGCGAATGAATGCTAATGTCATACAGTCAGATGATGCAAGAGTAGGTACAGTCTCCTTGTTTATTCTGGGGCTATATCTGGGCCTGGATTAGGGCAGCAAGACAGCACGTTTCAAGTATTTACAAATCACAAAGAACTAAAAAGTACCTGACTTTTAACATTTCTGGGTTTTATTTCTACATGACAGGTCCTTTTCAGCTGGTATTCTGTGAGTGGCACTGTAACCTGTCCTGCCTGCTCACCTCCTGGTGTATGTGGACATTTGAAGAAGGCTGTGCTGCTTGTTTCTATCATCACTTGTTGGCATAACTTTTTAATTAAAAGCTGACAAGACCAAGACGACTGACTATGCAGTTGTCAGTGACTGATTTACAAGAAGTTTCTTGAAAGATCTCTTTACGAATGGAAGCTCTGCGTTATTCAACCAAGAGGAGAGCACACAAGGCACAGACATGTTCTCAGAATCTGAGAAGGCATTAGTCATGACCAAGTGAGACTGTTCACTTGAAGTGCTCAGGAAATTTGGCCTGATAGGTCCCATTTTAAAATCAATCCGTTTTCTCAGCCTTGGGGGCACAACATGAGACAAAGAGTAGAAATTTGACATCATCCAATTGTCTGACAAATCAGATGACTACTAGAGTTGTTCAAACAAAACACTGGGATGGGCAAATGATTCATAACACTATCCAGGGAATGATCTATGTGGAGTCTCTGGAATGTGAAGTCAGTCAGTGGCATTTTGAAGAGACCGATACGTTGCTCACCTCTAGCAGTAACTGTCCTAATTTCTTCTATTAAAATTGTCTACACAATGTGGTTGGAAGAGATCAACAACACTTGAAAATTATATTTCTATGATATACATGTCTGTGAATTATTTGTTCAGCTTCCTAATTAACCCTCTTCCACTGTATTAATCACCTGGCAAGAGATAATTGCTGCAATATTTTTTGTTCCCATAATTCTGTATGTTCATCAAATTACTTCATCAAATGGTAATCAGAGTTCATCTTTGCAGGAGAGATCGATATGTTCCCTTTACGATGCTAAAATGAAATTAGGTGTTCCTATGTATTGATATACTATCACTTCCAGTTTGAGAATGCAAGAGAGGCCCCTGTTGCAGACAAGGTTGGCTGGCATGGTCATAGAAACCTCATTACTAGCCCACACCAATCTCCCTATGACTTACGCGGTGGAGCTGCATGAGTGATTTTAAGGGAAAGTGTAATGTATACAGGTCACTTGTGATTTTAACAAAACAGCAAATATTTGGAAACATTTGGATTGGAATAGGAGATGCTTCCACTGATCATGTAGCTTTAAGTCTCCAGAGAACACTCAGCATTTGAATAGCAGTACAGAAGATTACAGAACCTGTATTTTCTCACAGAGAGGCAGGGAGCAGGTTGCTAAAACATCCAAAAATTCAGTCAGAAAAAATCAGAACTAGGTGCTCATCTAACAGAGTGTGAATGACAAAATTGCTAGTGACCATCAGAAGCTGTGATAGGAAAGGACAGACAGCAGTCCTGCAAGGGTGCTAAGGGGAAAAGTTGAATTGTGAAGTCTTAGAGTTTGAAATCAATTTTCAGAGAGCCCTGGATTTTGGTTGGGATAGAGTTAATGTTCACAAGGAGCTGGGAGGGGATACACGGCCAGAACAGCTGATGCAACCTAGCCAGAGGGATATTCCATACCATATGACTTCATGCTCAGTATATAAGCAGGGAGAGCTGGCTGAGGAGGAGAGATTGCTGTTTGAGGACTGGCTGGGCATTGGGTTCCAGGCAGTGAGCAAATTGCACTGTGTATCACCCACTTTGTATATTCTTTCATTAGTACTGCTGCTATTTTCCTCTTCCTTTGCTGTCCTATTAAACTGTCCTTACTCCAACCCATGAATTTTACCTTTCTCTCCTGATTTTCCTCCCCAGGGAGTGGGGGGAGAGAGCAAGCAGGCCCATGGTACTCAGTTTCTGGCTAGGGCTAAACCACAACATAGAGGTTCAATGAAAACTAGCAGAGCAGCTGTGTCACACAGGGTTCATTAGAAAGCTACTGTCAGGAGCAATGTAGCAAAAGAAAGCAAATCTTAATGGCCTTGTGGAATTTCTATACTTAGAACCACATCCTCCATGCCTCTACTTCCTACAACTGTTGCTGCCGCTCATGGGTTCAAATATGGGCCACGGTCACTGCCACCTCACACCACGCAGCATGTATGTGCTGGCAAGCTGCGCTTCGGGCTAGGACCTGCCAAGTTTCCCAGGCTAGGCTTAGATTAGGAGCCAGAGGATTTGGGGTCAGCAGTTCATATGGGCTGGTTTGGGGGTCTATAAAGACCACAGGTTGGAATATTAGGTGTGAATTTGCTACTCCTTGATATTTTAAAGAAGAGTAACTATCGGCACTGTAGCAACTGTGCCATCGTGTGCCTTTTCTGAGAGATAAGGTTTTACCAGCACCCATGCAGGCCATGGTGGACCCACCAGAATGCAGACACCTTTAGAGAACATTTTCAAGACAAACAGGGAATAACGGATACACTGCGCTGGCTGCTCTACCAAGGCAAAGCTGGAGATTTCCAGGCGAATTACCCTGGGGCTGGCTGAACAACCTTTTTGCAAGTATTGCAGTCAGAGGCTCTGAATGTTAAATGGTGGTTATCTATTCTCAGAGCACACAAGGCTGCAGCGCAGGAATTGAAGACAACCAGACAAACAGCATAAACCCCACTGCAAGCTCCTTTGATCTCATGTATGCACTGGGATTCAGTCGGGAGATTTATGAGAGTAGCCAACATGGCCCAAAACAGCAGGGCTGAAAATTGCACAAGAGCCCAGAGCAGGGAGGAATACTGAGCCACGGGGCCACTGTCGTGACAAAGTCCTTTCTCTTGCACAAGACCCCTGCAAGGCACTTTCTGACTCCTGAGGCTGTAATGTCCTCCCGTACAAAGAAAACTGGGGGTACAACAGGATTGCTAACCTGCTGACTGATGTCCTCTATTTACATGAGCCACCACACCCCCTACACCCCCAGCTAATTTCCCCCTGACTTGCCACATTCCAAAGCATCTCGTCTTTGCTACATGAAGACCTACAGCAAAGCAAAAGCAATTTGGATTACACTTCACTGCCTCGTCTGGACTCCAGAGTGTGAACTGAAGATGGGAAGTGTTAAGGGAGCAGTTTTGTTGCATTTAGCATGAGGACTGATATTAAGAAAGTATAATTTTAAGCCCTTTCCCTTTTCTTGAAAAACTGCTTTAGGTTTTTTGACGCCGTGTCTCCTCTGAAGCAGCAAGTGGTGCACACAGGCAGACTGGCCAATGTAATTCAAAAAGAAAAAAGAAGCAAGAGAGGGACCAGTTCCAGCAACTACTGGACCTAACCCAACAGAAGGCCCTAAAGCATTTCCCATAGAATCCTCAGAGGACTGAAATGGAGCTCGTTGCTTGGAAAGAGCCCTGACACAGGCATTGCAGGGGAGGAATGTCATGGATTAACTTCTTTTGTGATCAGCGCTAATGCCTGCATCACAGAGTGCTGCACACTGGAGAAGATACACTACTCAGCTGTAATTGGAGGGCCCTCCCCACAACATGCCCCATGCAATCCCACCCCCTAGAAGATGGACAAGAACAAGTGCATTATTGCACTTGACCAATTGGTCATTCTTCACCTGCTGTCTGTGTTTTGCAGACCTCTAGCATTTTTCCAGTCAAGGTCCTGATTTGTATTCAATTAACTTAAACCATCTGCTTGCTTTATTACTTATCCACCTAATTACCAAAAGGTCAGTTCACCAGGGGCTTGTTGAAACAAGAAACAATGTGCTACCTATATTTTTACATTTATTTTCTGTTAGTATTTATTGCAAAACAAACTTACTCTGATACCACTCTGTTGCAAAATTTCATTGCAGTATCACCTATAAATAGCATAATATCCGTCCATACTATTAACTCCAAGTGTGAGTAAATCCAAACACATATTCTTGGTTACACGGCATTCCTCCCTCCCACTATTTTCTGGTCTCCAAATGGGAGCATAAGGCCTCACTGATCCTGTTTTCCCTGACCACACGAGGCAGCTTGCCAACATATCCTCTTTGGCTTGCATATGTCCAGAGGATCTCTTGACCTCCTGTTCCTCACAGTCCTTCAGCATCTTTCTCTTACCCTCAGAAATGTGCAAAAACCATCAGGCACTTAGCACGATAGCTTCATGATGGTAAGAAACATCAGCTTTTACGCAGGCACTGCTACGAGCTTCAGCTGCTTCAGAGCACGTTTGTAGCAGTCTGCAAACAGAGAGCAGAATTAGACCACTCTTTTCTCCTGTCTAACCAAAAGGCAGAAAGTTATAGAAAGCAGTCAAGCATTGGGTGAGGTGCCTTTTCTATAATGATATGGGGCACTGAACTGGCGTATGTCAAAATCCACAAAGAAGTAACCATTCTCACAGATGGTGTCTTTGCATGAAGGGTGTGAAAGGAAACTAGGCTTGCATAAATAACCTCTTCACCAAAGAAGCAATCTGTGACTTGGGGTCTGTTATTTAATTTTGTGTGGTCTCATTTTTATGTTATTATTAGGAACCAAAGGATTTATGTGTCACCTGCTAAAGGTGTTTGATAAAGCCCATTTGTCTGTCCATAAGGACTTCAATATTTAAACTGTTTGAAATGCAGTGCCACAATAAACTCCCATGCATTTCTATGTCATATGAAGTGATGCAGCAGTGATCTTCTCACAAAATCAGAAATGCCCATATAACAGCAGCTTCCACAGTTGATCAGTCATTGCAAAACTAGCTGGCTGCAGCCATTAGCTCCCAGAGTGGCAATTGGATACAAGCTCTGTGTGCGTGCCTCTTGCTGACACAGGCATGAATGGAGCTTGTAGCTCTCCTGTGGAAAAGGCACTCTTGTTGGTGATCCCCAGGACTGTGTCTGTGCCCTGCTGCACCCACCACTGCAGCCAAAGTGGTGATGAACTGAGTAGAGCTGTTTCAGGTAAATGTTCTGCTGAAGTACTTGCTGAGGGTCATCATAACCAACACCTAGAGGAGAAGCAGGGACATTAGTTTCCAAGCCCCCAACCCGTATACTTTGTGTTGGCCATCCCATGGTGTGCTGCCAGAGAAACTCCCAGGTACAGAACCAAGGGGCATACCATCACACCAGGGGCTGTCTTCCCAGAACACCATGCCACTAAGTCAAACAAGGTCATATCTATGTCAACACAGTGGTCAACAAGGGAGGATGGTATAAACCAGCACTGTGGCTTGGGTATATTTGAACTCCACAGAGTTTAATCAGGTTTGAGCAAACAAAGTAATGCAATGCAATATCTATGTGTAAACTCATAACTGCCATGGACAATAATGCACTGTTAGTTCCACAGAGGCAACCTCACCTTATGCACTTCCAGAACGGACTATCAGCCAGTCCAGCACCTACCCTGCAAACCATCCTCCCATCAGAAAGAATTGTGTGAATGCAGAGGCAATATAGGTTAGGATGTAGCCCACAGGACAATGATTCAGGAGCCTTTTGGCTGAGATCCAGCCTTGGGACAGCTGAGAGTCTGTGGGAGCCCTGGGCTCCTCGCTGCAAGCATTGTCTTTGGGCTGACAGCATCACAGCTGTGAAAAAGCACACCGAGGAGCCTTGGCAGAACACTCCACATTACTCAGTTGGTGCAAAATATTGGTGTAACATATGATGTTTTGGAGTAACTATCTGAGTTATCACTAAAACTCTATAAATGTGATGATATTCCTCCACTGCCTGAGGCTCACAGAACCATCTGTTTATCAGATACGAATGTGAGGGACTGGATCACACTCCAGAATTTTTTCATGTTGTCCTAGCACAGGCTGCCTTAAGAAAAAGAGAAATTGAAAAGGAAATTCCTGAACAAAGACCAAAAGTTCATACCATATATGGCCAGGAATATCTGTGTGAGACATGCTGATTTTTAAAAAAAAAAAAAAAATTATTATTGCCAATTTGTTCTGACAAACACTTTTGGCACATCTCATCTGATGATGTCCAGTACAGCTCAAGCACTAAAAAGAATTGATGTAGAGACAATTAAGATAAATAGAATCTGCCTTGTGACTCCATTGGGATTTGGAATTTAAGTGCCAGAATGCTATCAGCATTTTTTCACAAGCTTATGCACTTCTGTGGTCATTCTGTCTCTTGGATTTGAAGATCAAACCCCTTGAATGGATCATAGGAGCTCCAGAAAGAGACAGGCAGGGAAAACTTTATAAGTATATAGTAAGAACAACAGGTAGATCCAGTTGACTAAAAGCATGATGAGTATGGGCATGAATAAAGATGATATAATTCCTGTATGGTCAGATATTTATTTGGTTTTAATTTTTTGTTTTTTAATTAACTGCAAGGGGTGACATTCTTGACCCACTGAAACCAGTGGGATTTGTGCCATTGACTTGAAGACAGCTGGGACTTTACTCCATGTAATTAGCCATGAAACCAAGCTTAAAATTTCAAATCTTTCTTGAACTCTGGCAGACCGGAAATCCCAAGCCTATGTTCAGGGCTGTATGTGACAGAGGCAAAGCAGAGGCCGTCACCTGGGGTAATACATCCATAGGGGAGCTTGTCTCACAGACAACTTTGGGGAAAAAGAAAGCCACAAGCAAAAAGATCTGTTTTTCATGTTGGCCTTGTTGCTGCAGCTAACTGTGCTCAGGTCAGCGTGCCTCTCCTGTTCCCTCCAATTCAGACATCTTTTCCCCCCCATTTTTAAAGGAAGGCATTTGAAACACCAAAAGCTAGTGCCAAAAATTTGCCTGTCAATGTCCCAAACTAATCAGGGGGATTTTTACTACAAAAAAAGGAAAGATGATTTATGACCATATTTAGAAGATAACTAGGTTCAGGATCTTTTTTACGGCATATGGGAGTTCCCCATGGAGAATTTTCCCATATCCAACTCCCCATTTAACAGAAGAAAGGGATTCCGCTGATGATGATTCTGTAACACAGAAGAACTTGGTGTTTAATCATCACATTTATAATATGATATGTGCCACTTTATTTGCAAGTGTAATAGCTAGCTGTTCACAAAGAAAACGCTGTATCGCCTCATCAGTGGTATACAATAAATTATTGACACAGCAGCTGCAAATTTTTTTCTAGAGGGAATCTGGAAGGACCTTAATTTCTGGAGGAAATCCCCAAGTGCAGTAATTAGTAGGCTGTTTTCACTGTCCTCCCTCTATTCCATCATTAATCGGTCTTCTCATGTCCACGTTCATTGTATATTGATCTCAGTGGACTTTAAACTCAAATGAAGAGCTTAGAGTAGTGGAACGAGACTCCACTATGGGGAACTGAGAAAACTATGCTGCAAT
Organism: Zapornia atra; assembly: GCA_013400835.1. NCBI lineage: Eukaryota > Metazoa > Chordata > Aves > Gruiformes > Rallidae > Zapornia > Zapornia atra. The sequence continues at coordinate 144,227 of VZTU01018021.1, forward strand.
CAGAAATTAATAATGGATTTGGGGGCTTGTCACAGACAGATGCCTTCCCCTATTTCCTTCTCCTCCATCTCATAGAAAGGAAATTTTACATCTCCCTTGAGCAGATGTTAGCAGCGTGGAGAATCTCTGCCTCAGAGTAAATCAGTGTGTGGAAAAATAAGTCAGGGCAGTGGATGTGGTGCAAGAGAGCTGCCCACCACACAGGCTCGTCCAGCTTTCTCAGCAACTAACTGCAAAACCATCAGTACAAGGAGCCATCTGAAAGCTGGGATGCATCCCGGATGCATTCCTGACTGAGAGTATTGAGAAATGGCAACACCCAGGGTGGAGAAGACTTGCAGAAGGCTCTCTGTCTGGTTTGCTGACTGAAGGTAGGAAACCTTGCTGTAGACAGTCCCTGACAGCAACATCATGAAAACACTCAGCAATCATACCAATCATACGTTTCCATTGTATTCACAGTATGTTTTAAGGCAGCTATCCACAGGCTGTTGCCCATCAGTACCATGAGATTACCAATATCCTTTCCCCCACACAAGACTAAAGAGAGCCACTTTCACCCAAATGTGAGCCCTTTACCTTTTCAGCAGCTGTATGTTTCTGTTCTCTGGACTTTGTTTAAGTCACAGTTGTTCCAGCCCTCTGGAAGATTTTTGTTCTGTATAGACTTTTTAATTTTTATTCCTTGTATGCTCAGTAAAGTGTTTTGCAAGCAGGGAAATGCAAGTGAGATTTTAATGGAAGCATAAAGCTGCATCCTGGAAACAGTACGGTCCATTTACCTGTATCAGGAAGAAATGTCCTGCTCCAACACATGTGTGTGTACTACCAGGAGATAACGCATGCCTTCTGGAATTAGGAGGCACTTTGCCTTGCTTGTACCTTCAGCAGACCAGCAGGAATTGTCTCATGGCCATAAGTAACCCAAAATGGATAATTCCTGCAACAAAATGGCAATGAGAAAAATAACCAATTACTTCACTGTTATAGAAGATCATCGTCCTTCCCACTGACTAAAATACTAGTAATTGAAGATACCTTGGGAATGTCCTGGCAATGTCCACATACCTGTACCTATCTGTGGGTGTGCAGTCTGTTAGGCATGCAGGTATAAGCATACAGGGATAGGTACCATGTTCAGATGCATGTAGATCTTTGAAAAAACCCCAAACCTATATCTAATAAGCTAAGCACATTTATTTAACTTTATAACTGTTTAACATGATGTTTCCCTTCAGCTGGAATTTGGAATGGCTTTGAACATGTGGCACTACAGCATCTTTTAAAATGCCCTAAGCCTTAATGCTGTGAGATGAAAACGGAGCTTTTACTATAGGGATTTATGTGCAGGTTCCTAACTCAGTTTTGGAAATATTTAGCAATATGTAATTTTGAAAATTATTAAATAAGCATATTTTAAGGATTATAGAAATGAAATTGTTTCTATAAATGGCAATTATTTTTTCTATAGACTTTCAGAAAGAAGCAGCTTTATTCTACTGAAGAATATCTTTTGTTCCAAAAACTTCTTGTTTTATAGGTACCAAGAATTGAACCTTCTCTTGATTAGAGCATCCTGCAGGACTCTGACACATTGTAGAGCACTTTCTTCCATACTAAACTTTTGAGCTTACTGCAGACTTATATGTTTGAAATCTGGCACGGGCAGGCAGGCACATGGCTGCCTCATTATTTTTGTTGTTTGTGGGCAATGTTCTACCACTCTTAGCCTTGGGTTCTTCAGGAATTTGCTAGAAGCAAACAAAAAAAAAAAAAAGAAGAAAAGAAAAAAGTAAGGGAGGATGTTAATATTTGACTTTAGGATTAGGACGCTTTTATGTTAATTATTGATTCATGCCCTTTAATGTATATGACGTGTCCCTTCAGACTGACAAGATTGCTACAGAATACTAATAACCTTTCCCTAGACTAACGTTAAGGAAAATATTAACAACAAAAATTGCATTCCTTCAGTCTTACTATTGGTAAGAGATCAAAGAAGAAATTTGTAGCTCCATAAACATGGGCCTCAAGACACATTCCTCATACCAAGGTGCAGGAATCGGCACCATTCATCCATTTACTGGATCTAGCCTTTGGTGCTCATTATTATTTGATAAATGACTTACATATATTGCAGCCAATAGCTCACTAATGAACTAGGCATTGGAATGACTGCTTAGAATGCCAGCTGCCTATAGTTTGGCCTGATTTGTCAGATGGCACCATTTCTAATCCCTCTCTGCATGACCCTCCAAACCATAGGAAGGTTTCAAGATGGTTGGTTTATGATCTGGATCAATGCTTGCACAAAAATCTGTGAAACCTTCCCGCTACCTGGATATGGTTGCAAGTGAAATTCCATTGATCAACATTGTCAGAGGAAGCAAAACCCCTTTCTTCCTGAATTCAAGACCCAAACATGTGAAAATAAGCCTGGATTAACATTTAGAAAATACAGCTCCACAAAATAGAAAGTCTTGGCAGCTGGGAAAGCAGCCTGCATCTGAGAAATTTTTTTTTTTGGGTCTCTCTCTACCACAGACTTTCTGGATAGCCTTATTTATGCTTTTCACATTTCAGTGCCCATTAGGATGAAGGACACGAGATTTCCCAAGAATCTCAATACAGATGGGTGAAAGTGAATTTTGCAGTTGCAGTAAGCAGGTCTGAAGGGAGTAGAATCAGTAAGATCAGTGAAATGCATGTGGGAATATGCATTTAATCCTCTTACTTTCCCTCTCCAAAAAGCAACAGCTCCTTCCTTTCCCCTGAGAAGCAGCAGTCCCAACCTCTGTATCCGATACAGTCCCAACTTCTGTATCTCCCATGCTGCTGGGAATAGAGGGAAAGAAGGCTGAGATTGTGGCATAGTCCTACTGCAGGGCAACCAAGAGCAAAATCGAAGAGAAGAATGAGATGGCATGGCATGAGCCAGGATAGCATGAAATGAGGCAGTGTTTGATGGAATGGGGAAGGCTTCAAGAGCTGCTACTATATGGTGGTACCAGCAGCTGTGCTAGTAGGAGGAATTCCCATTTTCATCAAAGGCATTGGTTTAAATCTACATTTAGGGGCCCAATCAGTAAATTTTCTTAGACATTCATTAGTTTTTATAGACATTCATTCATTTTTCTTATTGCTGGACACAATAAATGACTCCACAGCGAGTAGGTGATTGTTAAATGTTAGTCAATTTTGTTGGCCTGCCTTCCCTAAACTGAACAATCATTTTCTTGGCTTTGTCCCTTGGTACTCCATTCTCATCCTGCTGTTTACTACACTATGTCCATTTATTGCATTGTTTGGATTTTAGACTGCTCTTCCATTTATCCTTCACATTTTGGCACGCTGGTCATAATAACCAAGATCCATGTTCTGAGCTTGTAACAGAAGAATAATTTGAAGCTTCTGGGTTGGCTTCAGCAGAGAGCTAGAGAGCTTGCAAGGACTGTGATCTCGACACTGAAGTTGCATATATGCATGACTTTTAGTGCAGATCACATTGTGACATCAAGGCTTTTGTATGTATGAAGCCTTAAATACACCAGGCTCCCAATCTCTCTCAGAGTATTAAAACAAAGGAGTGTTACAAAGAATCAGTAGCGCCTGTAATTAGTAGCACAATTATGACAAGAGTTTAATCTATCACCATGAACTATTTTGATAATATTACTATGCATTAATGTTTGCTTTGGCCCGTAAGATGAGTCACATGGACGACTGTCTACATTAACGATGACAGGGACCAGATTGTCTGCCGGTATGTACTGGAACAGCCCCAGCGGGGTCAACAGAGAGGAGCAGTCCTATGGCCCCAGGGACTATGGCCTTGGGAGCTCCACCATGAACCTCCTTGGAAGTCAGATCCAGTCTCTAGTATGCTTTTTTTCCAGGAGGTAAATGAAATGAATAGCTAAGTAGGAATGAAAATTAGGGAAAGAAAAAATACTCGCACAAATGTGTGGTTCACTTTCAGTGATTCAAGTTTACTGTACATGCTACATCAATACACATCTTTGCAATTACATTTTTCCCCAGGAAAGGGCGGTGGTTTTTTGTTGGGGTGGGGTTTTTTGGTGTGGGTTTTTTTTTGGTTTTTTTTGTTTTTTTCTGAACTCCTACACCCTGGTTAAAAGCATAAACCAGGCTGAGTTGTGCAAGGCTGTGTTGAGACTGATTAGGCAGGAAAGGGCACTGTGACACTCCCATCCGTGTGAAAGAAGAATGGGCCGGCTCCTGAAGTCGGTCCTCGCTGGAGCTTGATCTTCCTCCCACTTGTTCATGTCAGCAGTCCTGACGCAGAAGCAGGAGCCGCATCCAGGCCTTACTCAGCAGCAACTGCTATGGAAATCAGAGGGAAGGGTGCATGCTCAGCTGCTTTTTACCTATCAGGATTTGAACTTCTGCAAGTTCTGTGTCTAGTAAGAGCTCAATAAAAACTGACCAGGAGGCCTTACGATTTGATCTGCCGGATTTTCAGCGTCCTTCTGCAGGGCAAATACTGGCAATGCAGGAACAGTGCCAAACGTTAGGTTTGAGACACAAATCTAACCTGAAAAATTTGTCTACCTTTTTTGCAACTGAAATAAACTTTGCAACTCAGAAAGCTGGATTTGCAGATCTTCCTGGAAAATGTTTTGTAATCCAGTGAGATCCTCTGTCCTATACTTCATTGCAATCGCATCAGATCTCTGTAAAAAAAGAAACTATTATCTTAAATAAAGCATTAGCTTGCTAAACTTACTCTCAGATGTTTTAATTAGCTTTTTAGTGCTCCTGAAAAGTGCTAGACTTTACAGGATTTTAGCTAGATATACGTCCTTAATGCATTTTACATCATTATCACCAACACTGCTTATTTGAGTTTTGAATAGGTTATCCCAGAAATAAAGACTGGCATATTCCTCCACCCTTGTAAGCGTTGGCATCATCACAGAGCATTTTCTCTTGGTGAATTACAGAGGGGAATAACTTCTCCTCTAGCAGCAGAAGCATACCAGGTGTCAGACAGAACAACTGGCCACAGCTAACCCCTGACAGATCTGAACAGTGACCTATATATCAGCAGTAGTGTATCACCTAACAACCCGAAATACAAACAAAATCCATAACCTTTATTAAATATAGCGTTGCATTTCATCCCACTGCAGATACGTCATTATCGAGCTGTGGGCAAAGATGAAAATAGCCTGCTTGATATTATGCATTTATATAATACATAATAATGCTTAGCATACATATAGCGCCATTCATTCTCTAAACACTTCATTTAAACCTCAGAAAGAGCTGTGTGGTGAATCAGTGTGTTGCTTCTATTATTGTCTTTTCAGTAACTATTTTTCCGCTAAATCTTAAGTGTAAGTGCATCACATCAAGGAACAACAGATCTGAGGCTAAATTCTGATCAAATTACTTTGGTGAAACTACTCATTATCTTTGAAGCCAATGAAAAACTTCCAGCAATATAACCAAAATCAGGCTCTGTGTCCTATTCCTACATGCCATAAAGTTGAGCTGTTATTGGATAGCTTGGTACATCTAAAAATAAACCCTTTGGTTTATTTTTAGCTCATTCTGGAAATTGGGTTGACATTGTTTCTTACTTCTCTGGCTAACTTAAAAAGTTAAATCCAACCATGTGCTTCTTTTCTTGTTTGCCATGTATCTCATGCATCCAGGCACCCTCCCTTCACAGGCTGGGAAAGCAAGATGATGTGGTTTTGTAAGACTGTGGTACTGGTGTCAGACTATGGCCCTGTATGGTCAGTTATCACATCTCAGGCTGACCAGGTAACTCAGAGTAAGGTCCTCTTTCCTCTCCCTGCACCCAACTTTGGGGTGTTGGTTTTGTGCAGTCATTTAGTCAATGCAAAGCGAACCCTGTTGCTCACCATTCTCATTTAATTGTTTTACACCCTCTTAGGACTCTTCAAAGGAGACCTCTAAAATCCACACTCTTTTAAATCCATCGCTGAAGCTATTGCAGCCAAGGTTATTGCCAGCTCTGACTCAGCAGCTGTTACAGGAGGTCCAGATGGCCTTTCCTTGCTCCCAATAACCTCCGAGAAGGTGGGATGGATTCAGCTTAGTCTTTGGTCTGCTGCAAGACGAGGTCAGTACGACTCACGGCAGTAAGCAGTTGTTTGTCATTTTGTTTCCATATACAAATTCTGGGAGGGATAAAATTTACTTTCTCTTGTGGGAGTAATGCATTCATTTGAACAGGCCATTGTGGTTTAACTGTTAAAAAGTCCAGGAATGCCTGTGTCAGTTCTTCCCTTCCAACATTTTATTCTATCCTGTCATTTTGTCAATTATCTTTAAGGCTATTCAGCCACTTCAGTGCAGTCAGCAGAAAACAAAACAAGGACACTGGGGTTTTTTTTTTGGGGGGGTGGAGGGGAGATGGAGGGGAAAAAAAAAAAAGTACCCAATTTCCCAAGCCATTTGAAACTTCTAAAGTGGAAGAATGACTCGGTAAAAAATGAAACCCTGGCGACTCAACAAGGTACCTTAACCAAGTAAGGTATTAGGAAAATATGAAAAAATAGTTGTCCTAAATAAGCACAAAATATATTCGCTCACACAGACACATGCTTAAATCTCTTGCAGTCAGGAGTTTAGCTCAAATCCTTCTTTCCTTGGTCACCTTAAAATTGGAGAGGCGACTGAAACTGACCCTACCCTCACTGAGGATTACATAGGGTCCTAGTCTGAGAATTCCATGTTACAGAATCAGTTATTGGATTAACTTGTATAAAAACCTGAAATTATTCCTGGATCAAAAGCTGTTTCATCTTAGATTGGAATATGCAATGCTGCTGCAGGATAGCGCTGTGCCTGTCTGCAGCACCACGCTCTCGGTGCGCTACCGGAGAATACACCTCTGGAAAAATTAGATCCTGCCAGGGATAGCAGCTCCGCTTAGCACAGAGTTTCTGTTTCCACAGAAACCACACCACTGAAGTCTGCAGAGGGCAGATGTAGAGTGAGAACATCTGTGACCACTTAGGTTAATTGCCTTTCCCAACTCTTCCCCCACTTCTGGTCTCTGATGGCCCTCTGAAGATCAATGGCAGATCACCAGGCATCTTGTTGCAGCCTTTCTGCCATCCTGCCCCATCTCCTGGGGTATCTAAAGCTGGTTTTAAATCTGTACCCAGAGGGTCCCAAAAGACTACTTATAGAGAGTCTGCTGTCTCCTTTGTCCCTGGCTTCCTCTCTGTTCCTGGGTGGACCGTTTATTCTCTCTGCTCCTTAGACACACAGCTGTAGCAACAGCCAGGGAAGCTTCACAGGTCTAATGCAGTGGTGCATAATGTCTTGTGTGACAGGCTCAGAACTGCTGTGATAGGAATCGTGTAAATGCCTCCTTTAAGTAGTCATTTGAATCTTTACCTGGCTTTGATAACAAATAAATATTCTCAGATAAAAGGGATATCAAGATACTGCATTATGCTACAGAGATTTCATAAACCTATGTTATCTAAGTAAACATTTTCATTGTTAGTCTCTGATATACAGACTTTTCTAAGAATGTTAATAGTGCCAAAAAATTAATATAAAAAATATATTCACAGTGTTGATGCCTGAAAACAATTCAAGCATTATCTCCTCTGCCAATGTACTTAATCTAAACTCAAGCTAAAAACAGAGAAGGAAAACGAGACTTTTAAAAAGCAACTTTGAAACCACTATTGAAAGCCACAAAAGTAAACAAAACAAAAGCCCACTAAAAACAAAAAAAAACAAACCCCAAACCTGCAGCAAATGAAAAGAAAGGCTAAAACTGATGCAGTTGCCATTGCCCCAGGTTTCATTGTGGTTCTACCTCAGCGCAACAGTGGCTTGCTAGTTTCCTGTGTGAAACCCTTCAGATGTGGGAAGAAGTTGGCTGTGGCTGTAGAGGCTGAGGGTGTCAAAAGAAAGATGAGATATTAAAGCTGAAGGAAACAACTGAAACTAGTTATTTCTGGTGATGATTATTAAAAGCCAGCACAGAGAACTTCAGCAAGGTAGTACCAATTTATAACAACCTTCTGTTTTTTCGGGCCATGAGAGATCTGTCCAGAGACAGAGCAAATGTCATTACTAGCTTCTTCAGACCATTGGCAACCCACGTATTATAGAAGCGCCTCCAGGGCTCACTCCTGAAAGGTGCAGCTCTTCTTCAGGTGGTCTTCCTTCTGCAAAAGGTATTAGATTTGCTGATACCATTTTAGAGGCCTTGGGGATGTGCAAGAAAGCTCTGCTCTACAGATGATTTCATTACACTCCTCCCAGAGATCCAGACTGATCAGTGACAAATGCTGCTTTTAATTTATTCATTTTCACATGAAGTTCTTACATGGACACTCTTATGGCAGGTTCTCATAATGCCATTGAAACTATAAAAATCTGCAGTTACCCAGAAAATGTGAAGACAGAAACTTAACTACATTAAGGACAATTTTCAGTACCACTGACCTTGAGACAAATTCTGGCCTGTTAAATGTGTATAAACCTTTGCCAGCATATGCATGATAAAGAGTATTCACAAGAGGCGTGTGTTCCTATTAAACTGAAAAATTGCTTGTTTGTTTGGAGGCTTAAAGTATTTGGGGCAAATTATACTTTAACTTTTCACTAAGACTTTACTCCCTACTGGTTCTTAAGGCAAAATCAGAATCTTGACTGTTATTAATAATATATTTACAAAGCCTACATATAATCAGAGCACACACAATTTTTGTCCTGTGTCTCTCATGAAAGTAAATAATCCGTAGAGCCCGGTATCTGTAGTTTGTGTTGACCTCAGAAGTCTTTAACGCTATCACAGTCTTATTACATAGAGCCAGAGGTGCATTACTCCTTACATATTTGATGGGCCTTTAATTTTCTTTTTCATAATATAGCAGACATCCTGGTGATGGCAATAAAGACCAAGATTTTGCTCTATTTTGCTCACGTCTCGGTGGTCACTTGTTCCTGTGTTATTTCTGAACCCCTCACCCTTCTGCTGTTGAGAACTGAATTTGAAACTTGTGGGGGAAAAAGTTTTACTCCGGTTAGTGCCTGAATTACTACTACAGTTGTGGGTGGGATTCAGCTACTGTCAAAATGGTGACAACCACCCTTCCAGTGCTAAAGTTCAAGTCAGTCACTAAAAAAACCACAGATCATTCAAAATGGGTCCAGAAGGAGCGACAGAGGCAGGATGTCAATTTTGTGCCAGGACTTGGGGTTTCTGTGCTCACCTGTCCGCACTGCTCCTATCCAGCACACCCCTGCAAACAAAAAGTGGTCCTAAGCACCAGCCAGCTGGCTTCATGGAGGAGGAGGCACATGGGTTTGGCTTCTACCAGGCACAAAGCAACGAGTCTGTTCTGATTGTGTGCTGGGAAGCTGCAACTGACTCACTGCCGGAGCTCAACTTGGGAGGGACAAGTGCCTACAAAGCTGACTGACACCTTAGTTTCCTCACTAAACAAAGTTGTCTGGTCATAAATAAACACGTGATTTTGGGGGAAAAAATGCAGAGAATGAGCACATTTCAGAATAATAATGGTGGAAGAGTGAAACTCTTGTGCTCTGCATCCTCTCTCTTTGCCTGAACAACCAGCCAGGAACAAAACATGGGCACTTGCCCAAGCTGGAGCTGGGGCTTGTACAGGTTCCTCAGAGCTCGGGATAAAAGAGCCCAACTGCTACCCTGATGTTTCTATTGACACGAATCTGCCCTTTTTACTTCCGATGTGAGGAGCCAAGGCTCACTCCCCTTCAGCCCCTCCAAACATGGAGCCCAAGCAAAACACTCCTGCTGGCTCCCGCCTTCCCAAAATGACAGCCTTCCCCTTGCTGCCTGCTGCTTGCACTGTGCTTCAGCTGCCACTGAGCCCTGCCTGTGGCTCTGTGACTCATGCTGGACACCAAGCAGGACTTCATGTCACTTGAAGCAGCAAAAACTTTCGGCACATTTTAGTGCAGGTCTCAGACAGTTTGGAGCACCTTTCTTCCAGGCCGGTTTTGTGCTCGTTCCACTGCCCGCCTTCTGTTCTGCCTCTCCGGGAAGCATCTGGGGGATGACAAGACCATCTCTGTGGTCACCTTCTCTTCCACACAGCTACTCAGCCATTGTCATCACATTTTCTCACTTGGGGGAGACAAGAGGCCTGTAGCAATAACCAAACAAAATTAAACCAAGCTGTTAAACGAATGAGTGACCTTATTAACATGCAAGAAGATGATAACAGTAACAACCATGGCTAAAACAACTGCAAAGCAGATCTTCAGATAACAAGAATTATTACACTTTTTATTTCTGATGAACCAACATTTTCCTATGAATGAATGACCAAAACATATTCAAATTCTAAGGCAGGAAGTCTTTTTAAGCTTTCCCTTAGTCAGGGGTGCCATTAAATGCGTTTAGAAGACATTTGAGTTTACACTGCTTTCTTCTCCAACCACAAGTGCGTACACAAATCCATACGACGACAGGCTTGCCTCAGTGGGAATTTTGACAAAGTGAGGATTGCAGAGTCAGGCCCCACGCAGAGCCCTAGACACAGTCTTGCTCTTATTTGGGATAAAAGTGGATGCATTTTGATGAGCTAAGCAACCAAACTGGGTTAATATCCAGTTTGTCAACAAACTTGTTTTGGCATGCTGGCTAGACCGCAGCTGCTTACCCTGAGTAAACCCCATCTTGGCTTACTTTGTTCCCAGAAAAATGAAGGACCCTGAAATATCCCTTGCAGCAGGTAGTGCTGGCTGTATGAGGAGAGAGCTAGGAGCTCACACAGGCCCTTGCAAGGATTTGGGAGGCTTTGGGCTGAGGACTAGTTGGGAACCTCTGTCACTCCAGACAGACAGGTCATGCAACGCTCACAGCAACACAATGCTGACTGTGCAAAGAGTGAGCCCAGTCACACCGCTCGTACACCACGGGGATGTTCTCTGCCTGTGCCTGCATCAGCTACCGATATTTTCCCAAACATCTGGAAAACTCCACTGTCAGATGACCAGTGTTGAGGAGCCAGGGGCATCCCTTGAATCACACCAGAACTAACACACCTAGAACTAAATAAACTCTAATTACTGTTTACCTATAAGCACACACGCATTATATATATGTATATATAAACCCAACAAACATAGGCAATAAATACCAATCCGTACCCTTTCACAAGCATGTAAGGGCATCCCAGAGATAGACGTACAACCCATCAAGTGCCTTCCAAAGCATTTTTCTTAAGGAAGGCCTTTCAGAACAAGGATTGTGTTTACAAGATTTATGAAGATGTTTACAACCTCAGCTACAAAAAAATCTGTCAAAATATTGCAATGGAAATTCAGGCACATTGGTTTTCCTTTGTTTTTGGTGCAGGGGAAGTTTTTGGTTTTATTTTTACAGGTTATTTTTAGAATTTGGTGAAGGGTTTTGGCTGGTTTTATAGCAAAAGCTGCTGTCATGTAAACACTAGTAACTTCTCAAAGGCAAAAATGCGTGCACGGTTCTAATTTTAAGTATATGAGGTCATCAGTTAAGTGTCTGAGAACCGTGTGCCGGTCGGACACGAGCAGATAGATGCGCTGCACAGAGTCTGGTTGATCTGAGTATCAGCCTCAAGTGGGTAAAGGAGGCTGGCTGGCTCAGGCGCACAAACAAACGCTTGATTTACACAGATGCTGACACAGGGTTTTACGAGCCTCCGTAAAGTCTGTGACTTATGGACTCGGAGCAGTGCGGAAGGCAGGCTGAGCTGCCCCTCTGCCCATTCCAAGGCCGGCTGCTGGTAATGGGCGAGTCCCTGGGGCAACTCACTCGCCTTGCCCCGTACGGAGGCCCTGCACCCCCGGGTGCCCCGTCCCGTAACACTCACGCAGGGGGCTCGGAGTTTCCCAGTCGACTGACCCCCCGAGACCCGCTGGCCTCCTCCTGGAGATCAGCATATCCCGGCAAGCTGAAGGATGCACCCGGCCCCGCCGGCGGGCCCTGACTCATGGGCACCGGGATGCGCTCTCCCCTCGGCCTCCCTCCGAAGGGGCACACCTGCCCCGACCCGCGTCACCGTGGCCCGGGCCCAGTGCGACCTCCCGGCCGGTTCCCACCCCGGCTGGGC
>VZTU01018021.1:164662-233147 GCA_013400835.1 Zapornia atra
GTGGGGTGGGGAGGGGGAAGTGGTAAAACATTCTTTAACTTGTTCAGTCATTTTGAATGCCCAGTAAGTATAATACCCCATACTTGTGTTCATAGCCCTAATGATTTCTTGGGTAAGGACTGATAAAAACGTAGTTGAGTTAAACTGAGGAGCGAGTCAAACACATTTGTGACTTCCAATCAGCACCTGCCTTGTTCACCATGACCATAGTGATACCTGGCCAGTAAACAGAATATCAGTCCTGGTCTGTGTTTAAACACCTGACTTGCAGAATTCACAAAACTAGAAAAATGCTGATCATTGTAACCAGAGCAGAGAATGATATCCAAACTTAGGATGTATTTTCATCCATCCAACATAAGGAGCTTTGTCCAGTTGTGTTGCAGAACTGTATTCTAAACATACGTAGCTGTGATATGGATAGCTCAAATAAGATGGAACTTTATTTCACCTCTGAAGAAAGCACTTGTGTAGTACATCTATGTTCACATAGCTGAACATATGAAGTTACTGGATAGCCCATGGCAGTTTTTAGCAAGAGCAGATAATGATAATATTACTGGTGACAAAGTCTAATTGTTTTTGTGTTATAAAGCAATATTAGTGCATGATAACTTTTAAAATCTCAAGCAGAGGGAAAATTAGGCAAGGTTGTTAGAGAAAAGTGTTATCTTTCATTAGACAGATGCGGTTGGATAAAATAGATTAGATTTGGATTGATTAGGTTCTAGCAGGGCTTGCTGTAAAGGCTCCTGCTGAAGGCTAACCTCATGGTAAAACCTGTACTGCCTCTGCAGGAGGACCCACGCCTTACTCATGATGCAGTAAAACACGCACCTTCTTGTAAGTGGAGGCCCAACCTTAGTCACTGCGATAGAGTGCTATTTTCAGCTCTCTTGGAACCTTTCCTCCCGGCTTCCTCCTTTCCCCGCTGTTGGTTCCTATCTTTTCCATCTTAACCAAATACTTTAGGAACACACTAGAAGAAAAATAAAGTAAAACATGTTTTCCTTGTATCCAAGCAGGCCCCTTTTTCAGAGGGGAAAAGGCCATCTATTTGTAAACTTACTGTTGAGGGTTCTTTCATAACCATTTTCCTTATTTATTCCCTGGAGTATTGACCACCTTAAGCATAGTGGTATTCTATAGTATGCTGTTACAGTCTGCTGCTCGAGCAGCTTTATCCTTACATACTTCCCAATATCTGTCTTTCTGAGCTTCCACTAACCCATGTTAAATAATAATAATTAATGTAATGTAATATAATAATTCCATTAACCCATGTGGTTAGTGGAATGGTGCTGGCTGTTCAATACCTGTAACTTCCTATTTTACTGCATTCTTGTCATGTGTCATTGTGTGTGTGTCCCCTCCACTTGTTTTCCCCCACGTTTTGCTTACTAACATGCTTTTTATGCTTGAGCTTGTGTACTTGTTGCCAACTGCCTTATGCTTCTCACTCTTTCTGGGACCTTTTCCAGTTTTGCTTGTTTAATGACATAAGCGAAACCAATACAACACTTTACTAAAGCTGTGTAGTTGTAGCTCCTGTTTATCGTTCAAGTAATATCCTTTTGTATGAATCCCAAGAAGCATTTCAGTGAGGGAATAACCTGAATCGTAAAGCTAAAGGGAGGGAAGAAATGCTGTGCTGTGGGTGGGTTGGGGGTTGTTTCCATTTGGGGGATTCTTCTTGAAATTATTATCAAAAAGGATTGTTACGACTTTAAATACTCAGCAGTTAGACTATATTATCCTCATTCTGTATTTCCTTCCCTCCCTGCTAGTAAAGTTACTGTGCTTTCTTCTTCCAGATAACAGAAGAGAGGAACCAAAGCTTTGTAACGTTTAATTAGAAAGGACATGCAATTTTCTAATGCCGTCTGTAGAAAGAGGTTTTCTTTGTAAACTCAGCAGGTACATGAGGAATTTAGTGTGAGAATTGCAGGGTTAGGGAAGCGAAGCGGAGGGTGTGCTGCATGAACTACGTGTAGCAGCAGTGTAAATCACTTGTGCTTAAACAGTAAATATCTGAAATTCCTTTTGAGAGTGCATGCTTGGCTTCAGTTGTATATAAGTATCTCTATAACTCTTAGATGTTTCTGTCATGACTTAAAATAAGCAGAGGCATGGCTCAACAATTCAGAGAATCTTGTGGATTAAGAGTCTGATTTTTGCTGTGGAAATTACCTCTGCCTGTTAAATGCTGCATTGAGCTATTCCAGAGGATCTGGTTGTTTTCTGCAAATGGATTACATGTGTAACGTATTTACCCATATCTCTATTCCAGATAATATTATCGATTGAAGGTAATAGAATTCTTTAAAGCATTTGGGGTTTTAATAAGGGGTTTTTTTTTCCCCCAACAGTAATCAGGTTTCCTTCCCCCTGCAATTATCGTAGTAAGTACTATCTACTGGTGGCTTAAAAAAAAGTTAGAATCATAGAATCACTTAGGTTGGAAGAGACCTTTAAGATTACCAAGTCTTGGTGAAGGGGCTAAAATAGTATTTTCTCCTTAAGCTCAGACTCCAGAAAAAATAACAACTGTATTCATTAAATACAATGAGATGTATACAGAAATTATCAATAAAACTTTCTCTGAGTAGTCTTAACCAGGCATACCTATATATAATAGCTTTTCAAATTTGCTTTTCTTAATCTGATATTAAATGAACAAGGCTGGCTGCTTTTTAGAGTTCTTTCTTTCAGTGATGGATATGACATGCACATGAACAAAGACAATTTATGAAAGCACTTCACAGTGAAGCTCTTGCTCCATCTACTGCGTAGTCCAGAGAAATCTTATCTACAGAAAGGTGGTATGAGCAATGAGGGTCGTTCTAATATAGATGCTGGAATTAGTCAGTGGAAGACATAATTGTTAGAGTGTATGCCTACAGCAGTGTTCATAGGCAAAGGGAAATGTAATCTTCATCCCATGCAAACTGAAGTCGACCGATAAAAGTCCCTTTTAAGAAAATGAGTCTTGCTTAGCCAGTAATTGGAGAAATACAGCGTTTGTATCAAAATCAGATTTGTTTTTTTCTAATACTACAAAATAAAACATGGATTGTTGTTGGTTTTGTTATTTTGTTTGGGTGTCCTTCTGTAAAACTTTGTATTTTTCTGCCCTGTACAAGCTTGTTCACCATTACTCAACAATCCACTTCCTAGTGGTGTATAAAAATAATTCTATTTAAACAAAATATTAAAGTGAGTGACGTCAAGCCTTCTGGGGTAGCATAGAAGAGGCAAACTGGGCTCCTGTGTCCATCTGTTTGTTTTCATTCACTTCCCTTAGTAATTACTAACCTGAAGAACCTGATTTAAATATAGCATTTGATTATTGGGCTAAAGTTATCATAGAATGAAACATTGATGGTGCAGGAGCCATTTTCCTTATATTGTCTTAATTGAAGATATTTTGAAGACCAGCTCTGTAGGTGACAAACAGAAAAAAATAAGGAAGCAAACTGGGAGAATGTCAAGTATATTGGCAGGTAGTACAGTTGTGTGTTGGAATTAAGTTGGGAAAAGGTGGAAAGTTGTGCCTGATTTCAGGTCAGCTGTTGGATGATAGGAAGATGGTAGGAGATTAATAGATTCTTTGTTAGCTTCTTGGTGAAACAAGAAACATACTTAATGCAATAGGTCTTATCCCTTGGATTGGAAGGGTTCTAGTTGGTTTGGTAAATTAAGGGGAAAAAAATCACAGATGGAGTTTCCCAGTGAGCCCGTGATAATTTAAGGGTCTCAACATTGTATAAGGGATATGTGGTTGTATCTCCTACAGTGCAGTGGCTTTTCTCATCTCTTTTTAGAGGCAAGGAGCATCTTGGGACTGTGGGTGAGAGAGGGACCCTTGGCCAGGTGATGGGGAAGAGAGAGCATAACATTGCTGTCTGACCCATTCTAAGACTTGAAATAATTCTGGGATGTCCATTTGAAATCTGCATAAGGATGACTCTTCTCTAAGGTCTTTAGGATGGATTTGCAATTGCTGGTGGGGAAATTAGGTAGTCCCTGTCACCTGCTGACACTGCCTTCTGGTTCCAGTGACTTCACAGATTTCCCGACTTTTCTTCCTTAAGACTGACTCAAATTAATTCTTGTTTTAATACAAGACAGCATCTGATTAGGTAAGCCACCTCAATTGGGGACTTCCAGGCTGTAAGACACATTGCTCTAGTGTTATCCAAACTGTTTAGATGCCCAGCTCGAGGCAGAACCAAGAGTTGACACTGCTAATGGTGAGCCAGAGGCCAGCATTACTACTACCGGTTATTTGCTGTACCTTGCCATCTAGACAAGGAAGTCTGGAAATGCCTGATTTTGACAGCTTGCAGGCTGGGGTAGTGTCTAAAAACCATAGCTGGGGATTTGAGATTCCTCGTCCACTGAGGACTAAAGAAAGTCATACTTTTTTTTTTTTTTTTTAATTTGGGGGTGTGTAATTTTTTCCTACTGTTGGATTGGCTGCTTGTTTTCATTTTGAATACATATTAGTTTTTGTTCAGCCCTTTAATCATAGATTCTTTGGCTTGTATTCTTAAATTTTATACATATCTGTATATACACAGTCATTATTTCTTCCACATTTTCTTACCTTTTTATTTTAATGGGCTGGGTAACTCCAGCATCTATTGTGTTTAGTACTCTCTTTGTATCCTGTGATGTGTTTTCTTCAGTTTCCTTTGCTGACTTACGTAATGCAAACTATTTCATTTGTTAATTATTTTTCTTGTGATTGACTTTTATATCTCAGCTATATTAATGGTTCCTGTTTATGGTTTGAACTCAGCACATTGTTAGATATCTTTGGTGTATGTATAATTATTGGTATTCATTACCTATTGTATCTACCAGTTTAAAGCGCATAAAGAAATGTATTCTCTTTTTTTCTAGGTGTATTACATACCTCACAAAATGTTTGAGGAATGTTGCTGCTGTTTGCCTTTGTCCTTTTCTCAATTTAGCTCCTAGTTACATATATTTTTAAAGTGCTAATTTATGGTATTTGGTGATCATAAATAATTGAATCTCAAAGGCTAAAGTTGATGGTTGCATGAGTTTAGAAACCAGGGGCTCAGAAGAGATTGTAGTCTGAGCTCTGTAGAGCATACTCTTTGATCATAAGATATGAGCTGGTCCAAGGGGCATACAGTGTTTGGACAGCTTAAAGTTAAGCATAAATCTGTGCAAGGCTAGGAATATATTTGCCAAGCTGAAATGTGGTGTAGCATTATCCACATAAAGGTAAATAGTTTCTACAGCCCAACTGAGGACTTTATTTGATCTGTTAATTAACACGTATAAAAAACAGGGCAGAGAACGCTCAGCAGAAGACTGTTTTCATTTTGCTTTGGTTTTTTTTACCTTTGAGTTCACCGTGCCCTACTATACAAGCTGGCTTGGATACATCATCATAATCTTGCTCTGTATGTAAACTATGGTTTATGCTTTTAAAAGACTAACTGGGTTTAGTGGTATCCTTTTAACTTTACCTGCAGCTTCTACCATCAGATCAGAGCTCTGCTAGACTGTTCTCAGTAGACAAAACCATTGTAACTGAATGCTGCTTGAGTGCAGGCTCATTGGTAGACGTGTCCTTCTAAGGTACCATCTAAGGTACTTCCTCCTCATAGGAAGGTGGTTGGTTTTCATATGCCAAAATCTGCATCGCTCCTCAGAGTCAACTTTTGTGTCAGTGCTTATGAAAAAAGCATGTCTGCAGAAAGCTGAGTCTGGTTATATCCTGGCTTAAACATTAAAACTGCCTCTCTTTGGCAGATGGGGTCCTGTAGGCACGCTGCACCTCAGTCGTCTGAGGTAGCACTTGTTAATGATATCAGAAGGCCTTACTGCAGAGAGATGGACCAGAAAAAACTAAGCCACTATGTTCTAGTGCCAGAAGCCATAAAAGTGCTGTTCAGGTCAGGAAGGATTACCTGCCTGTCCCCTGAAGGGTGCAGCTTCTGTGGAAGGGCATGAAGTAGGCCCTATTAACCTGATGTTGGTCTGTGCATCCCCCCCTACCCTCCCCCACTTCTAATTCTCATAATTAACTGGTTGCCCGAATACTTTTAGGTACATTTGTGTTGTATGAAGGGAAATATTAAGGTGAGCCTCCATACTCTTTAGATTAGGCTTCCAAGATCTTTGAAAGGTTTATGTCAAAAGAAGATTGGGAAATCCTTCTAAATACTGGGTAACTTAATTTGAAACATAGCTTGATATGACCTTCAGACAGTTTCTTTTCTATGACATGTGTGCATCAATTAGTATGTATTGCTATCAGGTTGGATCTTTTAATTGGTCATCTCTTCACTTTTTAGAAGCAGGCTTTAGAAAGTTAATAAGACCTTGAGGTAAAATAGTTTTCAAAATAAGATGATCCGTCTTGATGGATTTTTCATTGGATCCATTGGATGAATCCTGTAATGGGGATGTCAAGATTTCAGAAATGCTGTCCGGCTTGCCAAAGGGGTTGCTTAATTTTCTCTTTTATTGAGCAGAAATGTTGAGGGTGCTTTGCCCATGCATGTCGCTCCTGAAGGGTAGCTTCTTCAGCTCGCACTGTGTGCTCTTCTGTCTCACACAGCCAGTGCAGGTAAACACCACAAATAAGTCATCTTGTTTGTTTGCAGGATTTCTTTTGTTTGGGTTTTGGTGTCTTTTGGGTTTTTTGCTCAGTCCTCTTGGGTTTTTTTACCATGTTGTGGAATTGGAATAAGTATCCTAGCTAAACCTTCACTACCAGTATTGATTTGTCTCCTCATTAGCAAGTAATGCAGTGAGATCAATTTTCTGACAGCTTGGTTCCATGAGGGCCTAGTGTGGATCTGATGTCACGCTGCATTCCCAGTGCTAGGTGTTCTCCTACCTCCTTGGGCTTGCAGTGATGCTTGTGAAGCTGTCTGGAGGTACCCTGGCAGAAGAGATGCTGGGTTTTGTCTGGCTTGGTTCCCTGTGGTCACTGTCCATCTCTCCTGCTGACCCCGCAGCAGTACAGTTGTAAGTGGGTGCAGACATGTGAGCAGTGGTGGGTCAGCTTCAGCAGCTGTCATGCACAGCATGTGGACACTCGGGATTCCAGAGTTGGTTTAGGTATGCAATCAGCAAGGAGAAAAATCCCATTTCATAAACTTTAAGAGAAATAATGATTTGGGATTCAGAGCCTGGTCCAGTTAACTGTGTGTATGCTTTCGTTCTGTAGAAAAAATAGCTGGACCAGAAGACTGGTTGTTCAATTGTGTCAGAGTTGATGCTACAATCTGTTTGCTCTCTTGTGAGTATACCTTGCCTCTTGCTGCTGTGTCTGGAGGCGAGCCTCAGGTTTCTAGATTATGGTCTTCCGACTGTAGAAACAGCCGTTTCCCCTCAGTTTTGAAGTTTGATATTAAGGCATTTTCCACTCCTTGTACTCCAGAAAATATTTTAGAATCTCCATCTGCTTGATTTATCCTCAACTGTAAAGGGTTTCATGCCTCTTCTCCTGCCTTTCATCAGGACGGTTGAAAAGTGACCTGGCTGCTTAATTTGTAAGCACAATAAAAACTCCTGCCAGTTTCCTTTGCCAGAAGTTTCGCTTTCTGGGTGTGTTCCTGTTCTTGTTTGGTTAGTTCAATAATGATTGACATTAGTATTTCATTTTCTTTTTGTTTTACTGAGGGTTTTTGAACAAACTGTGAGTGCTGTGGCATTCAGCAGCAGAGCCCTGTAGCTGCCCGTGTCTCCAGGTGCTGGCAAAATGTCCTAGGTGAGCTGGGAACGTTCTCTGGGAGCTCTGTGCTGCCAGGTTTGAAGATCTCATTAAGTAAGTAAAAAAAAAACTGGTGAAGTTAAACTGATCACCTCCTGAGGAAAGAGCAAGACTGATAGAGAATGTTGAAAGAACTGTCTCTGTGTGAAGGGCGGTGTTCAAATATATCCTGGAGGTTGCAGCAGGAATAGCCTTTCTCCTTCATCCCCTCTCCCATAAGGGCATTGGTGTTAGATGTTGAGGGTGAAGGATGGTAACCATTTTATCTTGACAAAGTAGGAAATGTTTTACTCTTTTACTTGGTAGAGCTGACTGTAGCTGTACCAAACAAATTAAAAGAAAGGATAAACATAAGAGGGTTTTTCTTAAAACCTCACCTCCCCTCTTGCTCCCGCCTGTGGCTTCCTGCAGAAGCCTTGAGCTCTGCCTTGTCTCAGTTTTCACTGGGGCTACGGGGAGGGTTCAGTTTTACCATAGCAATTAATGGAGATGATATGGCCAACTGTCCTGAATTAGCCCTGGAAAATCTTGTTTGTGTGTTTGGGATGAGTCAGGAAGGAAAGTGCCAGGTTGAAATATCTGTGCCAATTCTGAGTGAAATGGAACAAAGGCAGGAAGGTCCTGTTCTTCTGCACCTGTATGCCTGGCCATGCTGAGGGCTGCAGGCCCGGGGAGAGGAGGAAGCACGAGCTGAGTTCGGGTTACAAGACCTGATTTAATGCTGTGAAGGTATTTGTTTTTCTGAAATGTTTTGGCTCACTTCTCAGGGGAGGACCAGTGCAGTTTTTGTTGGGGTTTTTTTATCATTTAAGTAAAAAGTACCTGTGACTCCATTTGATAACGAACTCTACCCTCCCATATGACATTACTGCTGCATTTTACAAAAAAAACCAAAAAAAAACCAAAAACCAAACCCACCTCACACCACAAACCTGGAGCAAGCTTACTATTACCTGGACAGGATTTATGATGGGTTAGTGTCGCCATACAAAAATTATAAGTATGAAGAACCTTGTCTGAACTTTTGGAACCCATCAGTTAGCTGGAAATGGCGCTGCACTTGTAGACGGTGAACTGTTTTCTGTCCTAGATGGCTTCAAGTATGGAGCTGTAATCATGTGTAGTTTGTGATTAGAAAAACAGCTCTATCTCGAAGTTGACGAACTTATTTCTGATATTTCTCACAAAGCAATGTTGAGGACTTAATTCCCAAACAAAACAAAAACCCCACCAATACCATTATAACAAGCACAGGAAAAGACTTGGTCAGTGTTCAGTAGAAGTTAACCTATCACCACCAGAGATGTATGCTTTAGAAAGGAATCTTTATTGTGTATTGACATTAAGGGGTTGTATTTCACCTTGCGATAGAAATGTTTTACTGTTAGCTTTGAAGTGTTTTGGTTTTTTTTTTTAAATACAGAATGTTACAGTTGTAAAGAAAAGGAGATACAGAAAAAGAGGAAGGGGAAGTTATTTTAATTAGTATCACACTTGGTACTCCATGCTTATAGTTTGGATTTTTAAAGAAAATGTTATATAAAATGCTTTTTGGAGTTAACAACATCGGTTAATGAAATGTTTCCATATGCTTGACTGAGGCCAGCTTTATTCAGAAGCATTGTTTCTTATTGCTGATAGCTTCAAGCCTTTTCAAAAGTTCATGCCTGGAATTCCTACATATTATGTAAATCTGATATAAATGGAAAGATGCACAAGCATGTGTTTGATTTCCCACCCCCCTTCACTTCTGGAAAGCCTGTGTGAGCAGGCTCAGGGTATGGTTACAAGTTCAAGACAGAGGTCACTGTTGTGTCTGATTCTCATCTGCCTCTGTCATGCATTGACCCTGGTATCTGACTTAAAATCTATATACACTTTTTCTCCTTGCTGTGTGTCTTGTTTCTTGAGTTTAGCTGAGCTGAGTCCTGCATATTACCCTGTTTTGGTGGAGTTGGCTGATTGCTTTGTTGTTGAGGGTTTTTTAGTAGCAAGGTTTCTATCTTGCATTCCCAATCTAGTATGCACTTAATTGCTGATAAGAAATTATGAGAAGAATCATGTGTGCATACATTCAGTCTTTTTAATTGCCCCCTCCAAAGCATTTTTTCACATTTGAGAGGTACAAAATATTAGATAGTGCTTTATTTAATGTTCTGATTGAGATCAGAGGTGCTTTAGTAATTGCAGGATGATGTGACAGGTACGTGTGGCAAGAGTAAGTTGTGGTTTTGTGTAGATGTGAGGTTTACCTGGAAGAGGAGTGAACTCCCTTCTCCTGGCACTAGCTGATGGATCAGGTACTGTCATCTTGTGCAGTTCAGAGCTGCATCGTGCTTCATACCTGTCAGCTTGAATTTCTCGACGCCCTTGATGTGCAATGCAGAAGCTGAGCTGAACATTTCTGTTGTAGTCTACACTGAGGTTTACCAAGACCTTTCAGAAAACTGGACTCTTGTAGTTGAGTGTGACTGCTACTTCAGCAAAAGAAACAGATTTGCTCAAGGTGGCTTGCTAGAAGCTCCAGCTCTTAAAGAACAGCAAGTAGTTAAACATAAAAACAATGGGACATCCAGGACATTACTTCTCATCTCTCTCTCCCCTTTCCTTCCCTTGTATTGGGAATCAAAGCTGTTGCAGGTCGGAGACAATTAGAAGCCTCTTCGAAAGCCTCCAGACTCCCTCTGTCTGGGCTAGCTCTTTTGATTACCTTGCAGGATGGCAGCCGTTAAATGCTCATGTGTCAGGCACATGTTTGGACATGGGAATACAAAAATTGGCTGCAGGAAACTTAGTTCTGAACAGGAGATGATATTGAGAGAGACAGCATGATGATGCACCTTTTCTAGCACTGTGTGTGCATACTTTGCTTCCACGGGCTGACTGGACCAAGGAATGTGTGTGGTGATAATTCAAGAAGGGGAAAATTCAGGACTAAGGCACTTCTTTAATCAAGTGCGGTGTATTTGGAGGCAGATAGATGTGTGGAAGTTACCCCATTACTCAGAAGGGCTATAGAGGCCCTCAGTGTTGTTTGACTAAGAGAGACTGAGTGGTTTGAGGGGGCTACTTAAGACTAAGCTGTAAGAGTGATACACGTGGTGATGCAAGTTTAATTACAGCGTATGGCTAAAGGATGCTGAGTAAGTAAAGCAGAGAAGCACACGCTTAGTATCTGCTTAGTGGGGTTAGTTCTTCTGCACTTTGTCAAAGATAATGTGTCTGGGCATTGGGTCATCTTACTTCTGCAAAGCTTCCTTGGGTAAACAAGGAAAACAATAGCTTTGTGTCTGAGGGAACAAATGGGTCAGGTGAACTCTTGTGATTTTAGTGCCGTTGACTTTCTGTAATAACTCTAATGGAACATGTCAGAAACAAACCTACCCTGGAGTGATAAGTGTTAATTGAGCTCTCTTCAGTCGCAATCTAAAACTGAAAGCTAGAATTACTTTTTTTGAGATTGCTGGAAAAAGTGTTGGATTTTGTTTGCATGGATTTTTTTTCTTGGTGGTGGTGTGTTTTTAAACACTTGAGTAATGTGCAAAATACCTAAAAGGCTGCTCAAATACACTGTTTCAGCTCTAAACCCTTGTTACTGCTGTACCTTTTATTTAAAATTGCTTTTTTTTTTTAAAAATCTAATTTATGTTGATTTTTAGACATTTTATTTAACACTGACATAAACTGAACACATAGAGAAATATGTTTATAATGTACTGGTAAGGTAGTGTTTCCCACTACATTACTTAGGTGTTAGTGCATACATATATATATATATGCACGCACATATAAAGATACGTTATGAAGGTATCTAGAGAAGTATCAGAACCTCTAATTAACATCTGGTGTAGAAAACATAGGTTGTTAGCTGGAATTGGGTTTAGATGGCAGCAAGCTTCAAGGACTGTTGGTTTTTACAGCCTGCTTGTTTCCAGCACCCTGAAAATTTTCTCAGAATTTAGAGATTGTTCTCCTGAAATGGCATTTTTAAATAGGCGCATAGTAGCTGATGCATAATGAATGAACATATTGTCATGGGCTAGAAGGATCTTAACACTACGTAGTCTGTCTTTCTAGACAGTGTGGATACTGCATGCTTCTGTGGAATGCAGCTTTAGCATTGTTTGGAAATAATATCTGAGATACTGTTATTTGACCTAACTTGATTTTATTTCTTTTCAACATCTTAACCTTGTTATGTTTTGATTTTGTTGAATGTTGATTTCCAGAAGTTGATTAGTTTCTAGTTTAAATTCCTCTGTACTTTCCAGCAATAGGCAGCTGTTTACACGCGAGAGGCTTATTGCAAGACTTAAGAAGAATAATTTGGATTTCATTCAGTGCTGTTCAAATTCAGAAATTACATTTATGTATGTGTGGCTTACAAACTAAGAAACTTGACCTTTTTTATGCATGTTTTCTGTCATCCTTGGGCATAACTGGAGAGACTGCTTAACTCTGAAGATAATCTTTCTAAGAGGGAATAATTAAGAAACCGTCTGGAGGGGCGTAGGTTTTTCTGTAACAAAAAGGCTGAATTCCAGAATCATCGTGACCATGAACCTTGTTATCTCCCCCTCCCCCTTCAGATTGGTTCTGCTTTATATCACCTTTATGATTAAATAACTGATTTCCCTATTAAATCTGCATTAATATGATCTTTCCTCTTAAGCTATCTTTCACTTTGCCTATGGCAGTGGTTTTTCTTGCCTATCCAACTGCTTATCTAAACGATCCCTTCAAATACCTGCTGGAAGTAGGCTAATCCTATGAAGCCTATGAAATTGGCAATTGATATTAGGATTGTTAATGCTTCTGATAGGCATTGTATTTCAAGCAGTGGAGGTCTAACTGTGTGCAGAACTAGGCTCAAAGACTGACAGAACTTGCTTTCGTAGCATACTTCTGTAGCTCTGGGTGAGGTTCCCGGCACGGCTGTTAGCACTGTACAAATACTCATCTTGTGGGATGTTTTCTTAGGTGAGACTTTTATTTGGGCTCAGATTTACTGCACATAGGACCTAGTGTCCGATGTTGAAGTAATGTGTCAAAGCCTCTTTGCCTGGAGCTGTCCTGATGCTCACCTTCCAAGTCCACTGAAACTATTTTAATGATCTGCTTCTGAAGGGTAAATACTATTGTTAGCATGTTATTTCATGGTTGAATAAATTGGTCTGATACACAGAATGGAAACGTGCCTGGCTTGCTTGGTTCCACAGTAATTTGGGAAACAGTTTAGCAGGGAGGGTAAAGCAGTATTTTTCAGAGACAACTCAGGTAATGAAAAGACAAACAGAAAATTATATTTAGGACCGTTCTCCTGGCCGTAGTGAATAATTAATCATGCTGGAGGTGATGTAAGCAGCGTTGTGCTACATTTGGGAAGAACATTCTGGTTGTGGTATACTCCTTGTTTTTTCCGGTTGTGTTGCAGCTGTTTGCTAGTTTCCCCAATTCTACTAGTGCTTCTGTCCTGAAATAACTCCGCTCGGCTCAGTGGGCCTATCTGTAAGCCTGAGTGTTTACAGGAGAGGGTTGACTTCAGACTATAATAAATGTATGCTGAAGTTGGAAGTGCTGCTTTAAATTCCATTTTGTGGAAGAAAATAATTCTTACATAAGGGTGTGATCAGCATAGACCGACATTAGGCTGGGTAATGGGACAGACAGGGAAACCTCTGGCTGCCTTCTGACTCTGCTTTCAGCTTAAAGTCAAAGATCCGGAAACCTTCGTCTGTAAAGAAACAGCCTCATTAGTGCTTTGTACAGAGTCACCAAGGTATCCACTTTTTGATTGAAGCAGTGAATAATGGGGGAAGGGGAAATCAGGTGTCTTGAGTTTTGTTGGCGCTCAGTGCATAGCAGGAACGGAGTGAGCTGGGAGTAAGTGTGCTTTTCTGGTACAGGATCAGAAACTGGTCTGAGAAGACACTGTTTCTACCCACAGTACTTGCCTGCATTAAAATCTGTAACTGGCAAGATTAGAGGCTAAGTCTTACCTGTTAAAATGTGTACCCATGTGCCACTAATGTTAGAAAGCTTTTGAAATACTGAAACACTTAAAACCCCTTTGACATCTTCGGATATTTTGGTTTCTCCTTGGAATGTTTCCAAGGCCCATCTGTATCTTGGACCTTGCATACTTGGAAGTTAAAGAGTACAGAAGTACTGTGAATTTCAGTGACTAATGTTTAATGTGGGATGATATGTTGGTATGCATTAAAAATAACATCCTTCTAGTTCTTCAGACTTTGAGATTTAAAATATATTTATGAGGTATCATGACATTTTCTTTTTAAGAGTAGACTATTTTTAAATAAAGATGTAGATTGTTACTCGAATGAGAACTGTGACTTATAAAAGGATGTGAACAGATTTGGGGAACAAAACTTGAAAAATATGATTTTACTCATGTTATTTGTGATTAAGAAAGTTAAGAAAAAAATAGTGAAACCTTGTTTCCAAATATGTCAATATACAAATAATTTTTGTACTGTGTAGTTTTTAAATATTAAGTTTGATTGTGATTAGGCAAGTTTATATGCAATATAGTGGTGTGGTGTGTAACTTTGTATAGTTTCGTATTTTTAAAAAAATCTGTGATGGTTTCTAGCTCTACTTTTGAAGCTGGTAAAATCTTTCTGTGGACTTTTCTCTTGATACATGTATCAAACTCTCTGCCCAAAGGCAGCATGTGCTACTTAAACTACCATCCAAAGTTACCAGTTATACTTTTAAACGTGAATAAATTACTCCTCTACATCTTTTGATGCTATAGTGTATTCTGTAACTGTCTAAAAGCCAAGCAGCTAAATTCCTAATTACTTTATCTGCCTTCCAGCATACCTCTGTGGATGGATACACTGAACCACACGTCCAGCCTATCAAGTCAAGTAGCAGACAGAACATCCCCCGATGTAGAAACTCCATTACTTCTACCAATGAAGAGCATCCTCACATTGGAAATTATCGCTTACTGAAAACAATAGGAAAAGGAAATTTTGCCAAAGTGAAGCTGGCGAGGCATGTGCTTACTGGAAGAGAGGTAAGCCTTTAAAAAGAGAAAAAAAAAGAAAAGCTGACTGTGTTTTAGATTCTCTTTGTCTATCTTTATAATAAGTATTTCTACTCTTTTACCTTTCTCCTCTGAATAAAAAAGTGCATTTTTGGGGTCATAAAGGAAGGTGCAAAGATACTCTTTCAGCATATAAGAAGTTACCTGATGTTGCCTGAGTCTTCTTCCTCTAACTACTCACCTGTAACTTTTTGGTGAAGAAATCAAAAAGCTGTGCATCAGGAGATATTTTGCGGCTAGGAGTGGGTCCATTCGCTCCCAAGCATTTCCAAAATTAAAGAGAAATACATTGATACATAGATTTTGTTGATATTGTTAATCTATAGCTAGACAGATCCTTGATATTGAAGTCTGTTGACAGCTAAATCTTGTGTTTGGAGGGCCTGGTTTTGTAGTGGACAGTGTGGTGGTGTTCTGTCTAAACACTGACAGAAGTATAAATCTGATTCCTTGGTGGTACCATCTGGTACCAAAGTTTTGACATCCTGCTGGTAGATCCTAATAGGTGAGAAATTTTGCTTGATGAAATACACAAAAGCAGGCATGCATGTGTGTCTTAAAGCACATTTATGCTTTTGCTCACAGAGGTGCAATATATTTTTGTTCCAATATTATTCTGAGTTTAATAACAAGGTTGTTGGATATGTTTGTTTTTCCCAAGGTTGCTGTGAAAATAATAGATAAAACCCAGCTAAATCCTACTAGTCTGCAAAAGGTAAGAATATACCATAACATCTGAAATTCTATGAACAGTTGAACTGTGATCTTTTATTTACGTGACAGAAATACTTGGTCCCTTTATCTTACTAAACAAACATCTTTGTGCTTGTGTGGCCTTGGGAGACAGTGGTATCCTACTGTCTTTGCTATAATGTGCATGTGCAGTTTGTCTGAGGGCAGTTGCTNGTGCAGTTTGTCTGAGGGCAGTTGCTCGTTTTGAGCATTGTGTCTTTGTTCGTCCTTCCTCCTCCAGCTTTACCCCTTGCTGACAATGAAATTCGTATCAAAGTGGGTACATAAGTAGTTTGTCTACATACTAACTCAAGATGTAATGCTGTAAAGGGGATAGTATTTTTTCTGGATTGTTCTTTAATGTAGTAGTTAGGTTTTGTGGACTTGAGTGCAAATTTTTATGGCTTTAATGTTGGGTTTTTACCTCTGTTTTTATATTCTTTCAAGTTTTTAATAAAATATTTGTTAAGCTCAAGGGACCTTTGGCAATGAGTTTTTGTGTACAGAATTGACAGAATAAGTGAACATAATCAAAACATTGTTGTGTTGTGTTTGTAGATAAAAATTCAGGAGTCCTTCATAACCGTTGTGATAAGTGTTTTATTAAAACCCAAGGGTGATTTTGTTTGGGTTTGGGGGATTTTTTTCCCTTATTTAACTGTGTATATGTTTGGTTTTGGCTGAAGCACAGAAACATTGTCTTGTCCTACCAGAGGTTGGCCATTATAAAAGTCTGGGATATTTTTTGTTTACAAATACTGGACTGCTGCTGTCTGTACCTGCAGAATGAGAGAAAGAGGCTAGAGCTTATTCCTGTTTTTTTATCTCTGGCTGCTATCACGTTTTATTGTGTAACTTTGCTCACGGGGAGTTACAAACTACTTTGCTTTAACTTCTTTTTTAAATTTCTTTTAATGCACTAATTTATTTGCTTTAATTTCTGTTCTGAGTGTTTAAGTATGGGTTCTTCAGGTTTTGGTTGGGTTTTGTTGGTTTTTTTTAAATTCAAGCTGCTATGGAGAGTGTCCATGTAAAAGCTTTGCTGTCTTTAAGTCCTATATCCTGTATTAAGCAAATCTCTTTACCAATATTTGAGCTAGTGAAGAGGGACCCTCAGAGGCAGTATGTGATGGAGCTTACTGAGGAAATCCTGTACTGCTCTCATAACTTGTTTCCTACCTAGGTTATTTACATTGGGAAACCTAGCTAGGTAAGTTTGTTTCATGGTTGAGCAATGAAAGCATAAAAAAAATGTTAAAATCTTTCTGGAAAACTAGGGATTAAAAGCTTACTTCTGGGATAATTGCTTTAATGATACATAAGTTTTATTTCATAGAAAAATATTCAGTAATAATTCAATAAATCATTCCAAGTATAAATGAACTTATATAGCCTGCAAAAGATGTTGCACTGCACAAGTAGTACACAAAATCCTCATGTGATAGGACATTGCTGCTGCTGCTGTTTGTTTTTTGAGTGGGAAGCCAATAACAAGAGAAACGTTTTTAGGTAGTTAGAAGTATCTTGTAGCAGAACTGGGGACTGAAGTTAAATTTAGTTAATTAACCACAATTCCATTCTTCTTCGATAACTCCTAGAAATATTTATCCCATGCATCTTCTGCTTACACTGGAAAGTATGATATTTTGTTGCTATAATTTTTCTCTTTGTAACTTTTGGCTTGCAATTTTCAGAAAAAATAATTTTTGTTTTGAAGCTCTTAATGTCTTCAGCATCCTACAATTTTCTGAGAATTGTGAGTGAATCTGAGTATTGATTCCCTGAAAGCTTTTAAGTAGGCTTAAGCACAGTTTTTGCACAGTCACTCAAGCGACTGTAGGGGGTTTTTTAAAGCAAATAAGGATGGGAGAGTGGTTCATCAGCATGCTTAGAATTACTTCTGTTAGTATTTGGATAGGTCATTTGTGTATTGCAAATAAAAAAATTCTTGTCCTGTTCTATGAAATTAGTTGTCTTTATTTTTCTTTCTGAACTATTACATAACCTTTGTGATTACATACTATATAGTGTTACTGTAATGTGAATTGTATAAAATTGTCATTGGTGGTTACCTTGTACTGTTAAGTAGTCGGTATTTTCTTCAAGAGGTAACATTGGGAAATGGAAGCAGTGATAGTATTTTATTAGGAACAGACACTTTTCTAACGAATGCTTCTAGAGGAGTACTGGACTGGAGTACATTACTGCCACAAAAATAACCACTCCTGAGTTTGAACTCATCTAAATTAGCGTAGCTAAGAGGACAGTCTGAAGAGCTTTAAAGCTGGTAAATTGTACACAGGTCAGCAAAACTTCTTTGCCTTCAGGCAGTGTTCTCATGGCTCAAACAAGACAACTACAGATTTTAGGCACAGGGTCATTCACAGAACCATCCCCTTTCCATTCACTATAACATAAAGGATACCAAATGCTGGTGGGTTTTGCCATAGTACTTGCTGCTGACCTAATTAAGTAAAATTAGCTGATGCATCATAGCTTTTCATGCACTGTTTTGTTTTGTAAACAGAAATATTTGAGCACATACTTCATTTGCTGGAAGTGTTGTGTTGGTTCTGTAGTTACCGGTGTGACAACAAAGAAAGTGTCAAGTTTGTTCTTAGCCACTCTCTATTGTTATTTATGTCACATGGTGTGGACAGAAGGAAGGCTTCACAGACACCATTATTTTAACTGAAAACATCAAACATTAGGAGATGACATCAAGAAGCTGGCCTTTTGAATTTGGAATTTTACTTCCTTGTGCATGGATGGTGTTGTGGTCTTGCTTCAGGACCTCTGCCTCTTTAAGTAGATAAACAGTGTTGAATTAAGGGCACTGCCTTTTCAGAACTTTGTTTTCAGTTTCTTCTGTATCTACTGTCATGACTGTTACTTGTTCCCAAATGTAAGTACTTGGGTTTCATCATAACTAGAATTTATATGGAAAGAATTGTTCTACCTTCTGCATGTCTGCTACATTGGAAGTGTCCCTGTATACTGGCTTGGCTAGGGGTCTTTCTGGCATAGCATGCTGTTGCTTTTCTGCAACTGCTAGTGAAACAGAAGATGGGCTTTTCTTAACAGGTTTGATTAGCAAGTGGCATTTCAGTTTTTCCTTTTTTATGAGTCATCAGTCTTCTTTTTATTATTTAAACATATCTATAGCCTCAAACTTAGCTTCATTCTGTTATTAAGAAGAGTTGAATAGAAGTAAAATAGTAGAAGACTTGGAACAATTTCAGTGCGCTACCCTACCTATTGAAAGCTGTGCTTTTTTGCAGCATCTCTTCTCAGTAGTGATTTAGAAACTAGGGAAGCAATTCATCACATCATTCAATGCAAGAAAAAGCTTTGGTTAAATGAAGATTTTTAGCTTTATTGTAGTGACTTCAATTAGTAAATCTTAAACATAGATGTCAACCTGACAGCAAGTAGAAGTGTTTAGTAATAGTGTGACAGAAGATCTCTGTACTTTCTGCAGTGTGTGGCTTGGAAAAGCAGGTATCAAACTTTAAAGCCTTGCACCTTTTTCAGAGGTACAGGTTCTACGAATTGTGTACGGTGCTGCCTGTCCTCTACTACGTGAGAGGAGCAAACACTGGCATTTTCTTAATTTATATAAATGTACGTTTATACTGGATCAAATAAAATCCTGAATATACACCAGGACTCCAGAGGGGACAGTACATGTGCCCAGTTTCCATGCCGCTCACCCTCTGCTGTTTTGAACATCTGTATGAAATAAGGCTCCCTACTCTTTCTGCTCACTCCGCATTTGAGAGGCACTTACACATCCCCTTGGACCGTACGGGCTGAGAACTGCACAAGGTGTAACGTGTCTGTATTTGTGGTCTCTACACAGTGCTATTCCATTGTTTCAGTTCTTTCAAGCACCTTCCAACCCAGGAAAAAGAAGCTACCTGTCACACCAAGCAGCTGTAGCAAAGCTGCTCGACTTAGTTATGTAGCAGTGTTATGGAATATGTAAATTACATCTGCCTAGTTTGCAAGATGCCTATACCCCTGTAACTTCAGAAAAAGATCTGAAAATGTTGTTAAACAACTGCTGGAAACTTGTCAGCAGCTGATAACTGCAGAACATCAACTCTGAGGAATGTGGATCTCCCCAGGAAGGCAGCCTTGTGTGATGTAGTTTCAGTAGCCAGCAGGCAGTTGGGAGAGGAGTTTTGTAGGGAGTACAACCCCTTAGGGCTTTTGAATCTTTTCTCAGAGAAAGCCATTTAGTCAGCAGATACCTGCACGTAGATTCCAGGATTTCAACTATTATTTCAGTTCTTACTTTGCTGATTTCTCTCTTTCCCTGCGCCAGTGAGGCTGACACCATCCCGTCTGTAAAATAAAATAGCCAGTTTCTGTCTGGCTTAGGCTTGACATGATTTGTGTGGATAAGCATCACCTAAGTTAACTTTGGTCGCTTCAGCCTTGTCCAGTTCTTGCTCTAAGCATGCAAACATGTTTCAACCGGCATTAAAAGTGCCTTTGAGTCAAAATTCCCAAACAAGTAGCCCACCTCAGAGCCACTAACCAGCAAGAAAATACCCAGATTCACCATGTGACTTTGTTGAGTTCATTTACAATTTGCCTTAGCAGAGCTGATTTTTTTCAAAAGGTTGAGTTTCCTTAAAATAACAAAGTATCTACATCAGACTAGAGGTCAGTAATCTTCTGTTTTAGGGAAAATAGACTTTTATGCCCATTCCTATCAGGTTTTTCATTTATGAAAGGAGAAATTATGTGTCACTGTGAAGTCTTTTTGAATCTTTAATTAGTAAACTTCTAAACCCTGTGAGACTATAACAGAGTAATGCTTTTTTTACATTTTTAATGCTACTTTCTCTAGTTTTGAAACTATTTATAGAAGTCTTAATATTTTGACCCTGACAAGACATGTGTTCATTGCTGTAACTTTTGTACTAGCATTAATACTGTTAAGATATGAAACATCTTTCCAGTCTTCCGGCAGGAGCTGCAGTTTTCCACATACCTGCTTTGAAGTTCTCCTGAAGCTGTACCATCTATCGGCTTAGATAGATGTTTCTCAGCTAAAACACTAATTGATAGTGTTTTAGCTGAGAAACTTTTTCTTATGCAACAAACTGGAATGTTTAGAAAAACATTTGCCTTCTTCCCTTTGAGCCCCTCGGTTAGTCTTACCACACCTCTTACTGAATCGAAAAATATGTAATAGCTATAAATTTAGGGGCAAACACCTCTTGTTTCTGTTGGGGGGGGGAAGGGGTGTTGGTTTTTTTTTAAGTAAACCCACTGTTGTCTTAAGTATATGCACTTAGGGCTATGAGTTTGTCCAGTTGTTTGTAATTATGCAACTCAGCATCATAAAGCAGACTTGATCAATCATAAATCTTTAGGCCCTCAGAGGAGAGGGGACATCACTGCTCGTGACCCAGTGTAAAATTTGGTAGTTGTGAGAAAAGTGAACTCACCCACCTCACCTCTGTGGAGCGGCAGGACTGAGAGACATCTGGATTCTTTGTATCTAATTCCATTTTAACATCTGCGTGCTCAACTTTTCTGTGGTACCAGACAGTGTACTTCCCACATGCAGTTACCTGTGTATTCAGATAGTTAACTGAGTTTGCAGTCACCAAAGAAATCGGAGGAAAGAGGTAACAAAAGCTTATGTGAACAATCTGTTTGGTTTGGTCAATGGGAAACTCCAGAAAGGGCCATAAAACTTTGCTGTGTCATGTATAGAGCTTAAAAATGAGCCTGGTTTTGATATGTAGTCAGTAGTGGTTATTTCTATACCGTGTATCATATAATAGATTATGCTTTTTGGAGTTCAGTACACCATCTTTATTTATATTTTATGCTAATGTTATTTTCAGTGGCTTATGCTGCTCCTTTTTGCCATCTAATACTGCCTATCTTGCATAACTTTCCCTAATAAACACACTGTCTTGCTTCCTTGACAGTTGTTTCGAGAAGTACGAATAATGAAGATACTGAATCATCCCAATATTGGTAGGAGCCCTGTGTTTCGGCAAACTTTTTTATTACACTGTTTACATTTTGCTCTCTGGCTTTGTTTGAATGTACTTTACTGCTGTGCTTTTCTTCATTAAACATTTTTAAGGTAATAGGACAGTGAGCATTCAGTAAATGCTTCATTGTTTCACCTCTTTTGTTGACTGCTTGAAACAGGAATTTTACTCTGGGAAGATGAACTACTCAGTCCAGGAAGGCCTTAACACAAACTAGGTGTGGAGTATTGCAGGCCCCAACTCCCCTCTTACATCAAAATTACTCTTGAGGCCAAAAAGCATGAGTTTCTTAGGTGAAAGTAGCAAAACTCCATTGGTTCAGTCTAGGAAAGACTCCCACTGACTGATATTTCCAGAAAATTAGAATTACAAAGTATGTAATTTTCCCTTTCTGCTTTAGTTCTTTCACCTACCCCACAGCTTCAGGGCCCTACTTTGTGATGACAATTCTTCTGGCTGAGGAGGGCTGGACAGTCTTGTTCCAGAGACAGTTAATGGTCCTGAATTGGCCATAGGGCTTGTTGCATACAAGGTATGGACAAGGTGTACAAGTTATTACATGCTAGGCACTCCCTACTCATCCCTTGAATTGTTTGTTGCTTTTCCAGCACTCTTGGCTTCTGCTGTTTTTCATTCTCTTGGGGGTGATGGTGGGGCGGAGCGTGTTTGTTTTAAATGAGTGGTTCCTATTACAGTCTGAGGAGAGTCTTTCAGACTTTGTGTTTCTGGTATCCACTCTGTTTTTAGTTGGTCAGAATCTCAGATTTCTAACTGGGAACAGTTACTAGTGAAACAGGGAAGGTTTGTATGATCTGAAAGATGGCTGTGTCAAATTAAACACTAATTTCAGCATTAACTTGTTTGTACAGTGTGCATAAACATCTAAGAAAATTGTGAATTAATATGCTTTATCAATCGTGATTTAGAGCTTCTTCTCCTCAAAAGAATGCTAACTTAAGGGATATAAAGGTTTTGGATGGTTTAGTGTTATTACTGGCCATAAATTATGCTCACTTTCACGAGTATAATTTTTTGTTTGTGCTGTGCTTTTGCTCCCTGCTGCAATCTCTCATTCATTTCTCTTGCAGTAAAATTATTTGAAGTTATTGAAACTGAAAAGACATTGTATTTGGTAATGGAATATGCCAGTGGGGGTAAGTGGATTCTTAATTCTGCTTTAAGAATAAACTAAACTACAGAAAGTCATGCTGGTTGCATGCCTAGGAATGATTTAAGGATGTGATAGTTAATGGTTCATTCCAATCTAGCCTTCACAGCAGTCCTGACAGACATTCCAGGGCAAACTTTCTTGGTTGCATCACATTCTGTATGAGGTTTGTGCTTAAGGGTAGTTACCATTCTGAGGTTTCTGCTGGGGTAACAGGAGATAATCTGGTGCTGATTCCAGCAAAAGCTTGACTCAGTATTTAGCTGCTATATTTAGGCAGGCACTGGTGCTTCGTTTTACCTTGAAACTGTGTGCCAGAGCACTTGGAGAGGCAGGTCCAGGAGATAGGAGTAAGGAACATGGGGAAAGGGGACCAGATGGACCATGAAGTGTGAGAGGGATGCAGCGTGCCAGCCAGAGAAGCCATGTAGCATCTGAATGGGAAATGCTTGAATGTGGGAAGGGAATCCAGCACAGAGCTAGGGACCAGCTTGGAAAGGCCGCTTGTCAGACAGCAAAAAGATGGGGATCTGAAAGGCATTTGAGCAGCTTTATTAGAGAACAAGAATTAAAAAACAGAAGTAATACAGAGGCTGCTAAGTGAAGGCCCTAGAGAGAGGCGAAACAAATCTGGTATGTACGAAGCGGCCTGTTTCCCAGTGTGTTTTACTTGCAAGGTGAATGTTTTTAATGATTAAATTTTATTTTCATTTCTTTTTTTTTAAAGTGGATTTATTTTAAAAAGTGAAGTAGCCCTAGCGTGAAAGGGTTCCATTTTTGTATTTCTTGACTATTACATGTCTGAAAAATTAAATCCAATCAATGCAAACAGAAAAAAGGATTTTTTCCTGGCTGCTTCTATTTCCTTTCCCTTTCAAGAACCCAAGGGGGAGGAGGGTTGTTGTTTTCGAGCATGATTTAATTGTGCATGACAGTCAAAAATAAAACATGGGCAATAGGACTGATGCTTTGTCCTTGTTGTGGTTAGGAGAAGTGTTTGACTACCTAGTTGCTCATGGAAGAATGAAAGAGAAAGAGGCTCGTGCAAAATTCAGGCAGGTATGAAATTAACATTCACTCTTTTCTTTTTTCTTTTTTTTTTTCTATTTATGGTGTTTTCAGATAGACATGAGTGTGAGCTTATTTCTTTTACTTTAAAAAAAAATATTCATTGTTGTGATAATGTTTGCTAAAGCTGGAGTGGAAAAAATCCCTGAAGAGAAAAGTATCTGCTTCCTACGTAGTATCTAAAAATAGTAAGTCTGTTTTACATTCTTTTTCAGTGGATGTTCCGAAGAGCCACGTTTTTTATTGTGACTCACTTGAGGTTTTGATCCTTTTCTGAATATTTTAGAACTTATCAGATGTTCTATCTGGAGATGTTGATATGATGATATGTATTGCTGTGTCATATCAGTATGAAAAGTATTCTGTAATAGGTTTTTATATTCTTACGGACTTCCTTGCCTTACTCTTTTTCTTACCCTGTTTCAGTGTTTATATTGTTAAAAGCTTTAATTAGATAAATAAAATTTGGTGGGTTTCAGAATTAAGGTGTATCACATGTAAAGAAACTGCTTTTAACTTGCTGTCTTTTGTTATACATATGTGAAATTTGTATATGAAAATGTTGAATGAACTGTTCTGCTAGGGATGAATTGCAGAGAAATGCTGCAAACATTTCAGAAGATAAAATCTGAGGTGGTACATCCGGCTATTGGATCGGGCGGTGGAATAATTTCCTTTTATAGTTACTGCTGTTGGGTAATCTGCATTTTAAATAGATGTTTCTCCTATTACCTTAAGGTAATAGGAATTAAACTTTTTATTTTTCCAATAAGAAAATTAGCTGCTTTTAAGGACTTTAAAATTTTAATGTTTGAGATTTAATGAAACTTACATGAAGTTTCTAAAATTAAAGCTTTGTTTATGACCTTCTGATGTTCTGCTGAATCATATCAGAAGCCAAAATTACTAATGCCTGTATGGAAGCTTACACTGAGATTGTAATAAAATATGTCACTGATTATTTTGGTGTTTCAGATTGTATCTGCTGTGCAGTACTGTCATCAGAAATGCATAGTTCATCGTGATCTCAAGGTAGGCTGATACTTATTTTTCATTTTGTTGGCTGCCAGTACAGACTAAGTTTCATTCTTGCCCTTGCCACTGGCTCTGAATGCCTCAAACGTGAATGAGGGAACTATCACTTGTATTTTATTCTGAATTTTCTGAAGCGCAGAAATAATGTAGCTTGCCTGTTGGAACAGGGAGGAGACAAGAATAGAGCTTGTGTTACTTATATTCCAGTTTTGGCTTTAAGAAAAAGACGTGCTCTCCAAAGAATTATACCTGTTGGCGTGCAGATATCTGCCCAGTGAAGCTGCAGAAATTCAATGATACCAGTCAGCACTAATTAATTAAAATACATAAGATACAGAAAATGGTCTTAGTGATTTGTAAGAGATATGTTAGGGTGTTAATCCATTTGAATTTCTGGTTTATACTGTAGTGTTTCATTTGGACAGAAAAATAAATTGAAGGTAGACAGAAATTAGTCAAACTTTTTATTTAACACTTTCTAGTAGTCTGTCTGTATAAACATACCAGACAGTGTTAGAGTTCAGCAATTGCAGGTACAACCTCAGCCTTTGGTCTGAAATTGACTTCTTGCCAAGTTTAAATGTCATGGGACTTGAATGCAGGATCTTCACCCACTTGAAAGGTGGCTTGTGCTCTTGCTTCTGTCTTTGTATGTTTACAGAGAAAACACTGGTATAGGTTCTTTTCTACTAACATATCTAAATACTTGTGAAAAGCTGAGGTTGAATAGTTCCCACAGGTTTCGTGCATCAGTGTCTTTTGTCTGTCTTATAATACGCTGCAGCATGCTCTCATCTTCTTTCTTACAAGTCTGTTCCCTAATACCTGTCAATCTGCCAGTTCCTGTGTGTGCATATGGTTCTGGATAATACACCCTTCTCTGCTGAGTTCTCTCTGCCCCAGGACCATTGTCATCTGATGATGGTGGTGCTTGGCCAGCACTCTGAAGTCAGAATGCAAGGAAGGAAAGGGCTGGATCTCATTGAAATACTGACTTTAAAAAATTCCTCCTGGTTTTGACTGGTGGTTTGGAGCCCATGAATGTTTTGTCAAGCTCCCTGGAGCTTACTGCAGCCACAGTTGTTGAGTTTTCCAGAAGACTGTAATGAGGGACCTGTTGACTTGGCTGGACAAGCGGCTTTCATGGGTTGTCTCTGCCTGTGCTTGGCTGGGAGCAGGAAGCCAGCCATGTTCTTGTTATCTGGTGCTGGTTTGCTCAACCCAGTTATGTTACTGAGTCTTACTGCATTCACCCCTGTGGTTATTCAACATCCTGCCTCTCATGTTTGCTCCCAGAGCCCATTCAGCCTCCACCCCTCGTTCATGTCTTAGTCCCATGGCACCCATACAACTCGCTGGATTGCTCACAGGACTGTCCAAAACTGCCCCGCAGTGTTCGCACAGGATCCCTTTTCCTATCTGTCATGAGTGCTCTGCTGCGTATCTCCTCCCTATTTGCAAGGCAGGCAGGAAGGCTCTGGAAGAACTTCTTTGTTTGCTTTTCTCTCTCTGTCTTCTCTTGGAGTTATACTATACTCATTTGAAAAGTTCGGTGTTAGGTGTGACTGAGAGCCAGCCAGCCTGGCCAATGAGAAATGCATGGCCCAAGAAAAAAAGGGCTAATCAGATGGCTTTGAGGTGGTGTTCTAATTTTGTCTCTTCTTACAAACATTATGCATCATCTCTGTTGAGCTTAAAACTCTTCTTACAGAACTGCAGAGAAGGAAGAGGCAACTTTCAAGTTGTGTCTGCGTTCACATCTGTTGATATCAGCATGTCAACCTGGTGACACTGTTAGCACTTCAAGGCAGAAGTCTAGCACCACATTGGAGATTGTTGATAAGCCTTTTTTGGCTTTCATAACAGAAAGAGTAAACTCTGTCAGATATAAGTTATTCCAGACTAAGCTAGGAAGATGAGCAAGAAAAAGTGCAAGTTTGTCCAGGCTATTCTGGCAGAAGAGGAGGCAGTGCAAGGCCCATGGGTACTTAAACTGCCTCCTCTGAATCCTCTGTGATTATAAACAACTTGTGTAGAAAGCACTACAATCAATTCCAACTTTGCTTGTCACGTTATGCACAAAGTTACCTTTCCAGCAACTTTTTGCTCTGACCGCAGAACCAACAAGGCCCTAGTCTTTCTGTTTGGCATGCTAAAGGTAGGGGTGTTTGGTGGTTTTGTTTGAAGAAAGGAACCTGAAAGCATGGGGTACTTGGGTAGCAGAGTACTGTTGAACTAGAATGACTATTGTAGAGCAGCTGCACTGACAGCAATGTTTTCGCCACGAGGAAAATGAAGTCTTTGTGCAGTAATGTAGAATGCTGTCAAATCTGGAAAATATCTCCGTGAGTCTGTCTGCAGGCACATCAGCTGGAACCAGCTGAGATTACAGATCATGAATTGGGAAAATAAAAGATTTTTCCAGGATAGTGAGTTTGTAAAAACAGACTGTATTTTACGCCTAATAAACAACAAATTCTGTTGCTATTGGCTTGATAGACTGGTATTTAATTCTCTCCTGTTCATTGACTGTAAGAGAAATTATTAAAAAACAAATCCAACAAACAAACCCCAAAAAATCCATGTTTACCCTTTGAATCAAAGCAATTAAAAAAAACCAATTGCTGCTTCTCCGCTCCTGACCTGAGTTTCTTTTCCCTGGGCTTAATTCTGAGCATGGGATCTAATGGGACATGTCTGTGTTAGCTATAAAACTGATGTTTGGTGATTAAGTGAATCCTCTGCACTGGCTAATGTCTGCCCTCTTGTTGAACAAGGAGGATTCCTCCACTGCTCAGTGCTGCACCTCAGATCTGCTGATATGCAGATCAGGAGCCAGGACCCAAGTAGATGAGGAAAAATTGCCCAGCACAGCATCCTTGTGTTTTGAGAAATGCACTTTATTTTTTTTTCCAGTAATATACTAGTATTTCTCTAAACTGTCTCTCTTAATCTTCTGACCTACCCATGGTACTAAGTATAGGATACTGTATGCTGAGTTCTTAGGCTCTGGAATGCTTGCATCTATGTACATGTGATGCATTGCATTTCCATCACAATTGCTGCACAGGCATTACAATATATTCCTTTTTTTCATAGACAAGTAATACTTGAGTGTTTAAACACCTTGGTGGTGTTACTGCTAAAGCAAAAGCTAATAATAAAGGGGAGAGAATTCTTTTGGCACAAAATGCTAAAATACAGCACAGAACTTGAAATGTTTCATCTCATAAGCAGAAGAGATCTTCTTTTAAAGTCTTAAATCTCTTCTAACATTTATGCCACCAAAATGGTAGGTGATGTCTGGG
Source organism: Zapornia atra (assembly GCA_013400835.1). NCBI lineage: Eukaryota > Metazoa > Chordata > Aves > Gruiformes > Rallidae > Zapornia > Zapornia atra. The sequence goes on from VZTU01018021.1 coordinate 192,840, forward strand.
ATTAGATTTACACTCCTTGGCATCAGAAGTTGGCATGAACCCGTCAGAAGCTGAAGCTGCTATTCCGAGATGACTGGATACTTCAGTCTGAAGCTGAACTAAATTGTTTCTTCCAGAAAAGAAAATCTTCTTAGTTAATTCAGTAGCTGACTTTCAAGTCTGTTCAGCTGCTTTTTATCAGTTTTATTTCCTGACTAAAGGTAGCTGATTTGCAATTGTTTTAATAATGTGTTCAGGGGGATTAGTTTCTCCTTGTTTTGCATGAAGGGTGCAGATGGTGAACCCTTTCAGAAAAAGAAACGTTTTTGCATTTATTGATGAATGATATACTGTAACATAGTGAGCTTGCTCTGATACATAAATTGTCCTTTTCCTCCCTTATTTTTCCCTTAGGCAGAAAACCTTCTACTTGATGCAGACATGAATATTAAAATAGCAGACTTTGGTTTTAGCAATGAATTTACCGTGGGTAACAAACTGGACACGTTTTGTGGAAGCCCGCCTTACGCTGCTCCTGAACTCTTCCAAGGAAAGAAATACGATGGTCCTGAAGTGGATGTGTGGAGCCTGGGGGTGATTTTGTACACATTAGTAAGCGGGTCGTTGCCGTTTGATGGCCAGAATCTAAAGGTAGAGTTACAACACCAGGGCTTGGTTTTTGCTCTTTCAATCTCCTATGTCATAGGTAAGCTCACCTTTTAAAACTCTATTTTAAAGGAACTGAGGGAGCGAGTACTGAGAGGGAAGTACCGCATTCCATTCTATATGTCCACAGACTGTGAAAATCTGCTTAAAAAGCTACTAGTACTGAATCCAATAAAACGAGGCAGCTTGGAAGTAAGTTGTTTCTCTTTCTTTTTTCTCTTTTTTTTTTTTTTAAGGGGGGGGTGTCAAATTGGGAAAGAAGAAAATACAATAATTGCTTGAGATGTACTTATTTTTCATTATAGGTCATTTATTCCTGTTTTAAGGGCCCAAAAGCATTGTTAAGGAAATGTCCCAAAACCAGTGCAGCTTGAAAATAGAAAGTGTTACGGAATGGAAGTCTGACCTTAATTGCAGCTGACTAAGGAGTATCATTTAAGAGCATTTCAAAGTGCAAACTGCTCCCACTTGTTTGAGTCAGATAATGGAGCTGGTTCAAAATGTGTGGCAAGCAGGACAAGATCGTAAATATCTTATGCTTGGAGCTTAAAAAAAAAAAGCAAACATCCAGGCAAACAAAAAGGGTAAAAAAAAAATCCCACAGAACCATCATCAGGCAGCGCCATAAATATTTTTGACTTAACTTACCATTTCCAGCATGATTTTTTTGTTTTAGTGCCATAATACAGATAAACATTAAGAACTAATTAAATGATAAACTAATTGCTAATAATTTCTGTTCACTTCATTCTTTTCTGAATAATTGGAAAATTAACTTATATAATATTCTCTGTGTACCTGAGCTAAAATCTGTTTTGATTTCTACCGAGTTAAGATTTTTTTTTGCTAGTAAATTAGTTTTTTTCTTAATGGTATGCAGAGGATTTCTATGTGTAATTTCTAAGGTGTCTAAAAGGATCAGTATTTTTAAGGGGATATTTTGTTTGAGTTTGTTGTGTTGAGCCTGTACTTGCTAGATAACTCTGGAGTTGATATTTTACAAGTAGTTTGTGTAGAGTTCACTCTAAATGCTGCTCTGTTCTGTGAATTCTTTAACAAGGAGAGATTTTTAAAAATAATAACTACTTACCATGGAGATGAAAGTAGAGCAGGAGATAAATAGAATGGGTTTTAAATAGTGTTTGGGTGAGTTAATCACCAGTGACTTTTGTTTCATCTTTCTGTGCACGCTTGTGCAGCAGTGGATGTTGTTCCAGAGAATAAATCCCACTTAAGCAGCTTTTTGTATGTGGTGGCATGCCTTATGCTTCCTGGCATGGATGCTACCTGGGCAAGGCAGCATGTGTTCACTGAGCTCTGGCTGCATGCAGTTTATTGCAAGATATATCTTATTCATTGTTGTCTAGAGGATTGCTTTTTTTCCCGTGTTGTGTTTAAGTTCTAGGAAAAGAGATTTTCCTGCTGTTGAACTTTCCTCTGGATTTTCAGCAGTTTCTTTTCAGATTTAATTTCACTTTCATTCTAGATCTTGTAATGTTATCCTGTTCCTCTAAAATTCCTTTCTGTCCCTGGAGAGAGGTGTTGGGATAGCAGCCTCGCTGGAATGGCATAGTTGTCAGATTGTATGGAAGACAGCGAGTAAACGTTATGTGTGACGGAAGGGGGGAAGTGGGGGGAAGTGGGATGTCTTGAGCCAGTGCCAAAATACTGATGATAACAGGCATTGATCACTATGCTAATCTGAGGGAGAGACACAACAAATTTAACAGATGAATGTTCCTGAAGTCACATTTGTTTAATTAGAAAGAAATTACTACTACTTCTATTTGGGCACTTCTAAAAACCCATATTTAGAGTGAAAGTATATATTTATTAGAAGTTTCTAAAAGTGAAAAGACAGTGTCATCTACAGTGGGGAGAGTTTTTGTTTATGCTTTGTCTTTTAATTATTGACTCAGTCCCAGCCCTACGTGAGTGCCTATGCGTTTTTTTCCCCGATCATACAATAGGGAGTTTGTGAGTGACATTAGCAACAAAGCTGAGTGTGACACAGTACCAGCACCGTATGGGATAGGCTTAAGGCTTTTTTTCTCATAAGGACCAGGCAAAGTTTTATTAAAAAGGTTTATCTAGACTTTTTAATGATTGCAGCAGAGAGAAAATATTTTAGAAGCATGAGAATGTTGTAAAACAGTAAATCTTAACAAGAAGAGATAGGAAAAATGCATTGTCAGAAAACAGATTAATCTCTCTTAACTATCAGGATTTAAAGAAATTCTTCCTTCCCGTCCCAGATCTTCAATTCTTTGCAAAGCAAACCTATGTGAAATTCCTAAAGAGTAGATTTATGCTTATCAAAGAGTAATAAAGCAAAAAATCTTGAGACAGTCTTGTGCCTGGCCAGATTTTATTAACTTGTTTTCCTGAAAATCGAGGGAAACATCAGCAATGATATCTACTTGGTTGATCTTTAAGAAATATAGTTTTGGTCGGATCTTGAAATACTCTGACCAAGGCTGCTGCTCTTGAGTTGGCTGACTGGAAGCCCAGCTGAATTTATATAGATGTAATATTGATCCTGGAATTGGATCACTTGTGTCACTTCAAAATGCTTCATTGTAAGAGTCCATTTTAAGAGTTGTACAATAACTCAGTATGCCTATGAGATCATTTATTTAAAAGACAGAAGCTAGCAAAAGTTTAGATATTTAACAGATGGAAGCCTAGAGCAGATTCCATTGAACTACAGATCCACCTACTGAAGAGAGATTAAAAACTCTTAAGTGGGGAATTGTTGGCTTTGCCTATTAATTCAAGATGGATCAAGAAAGGGAGGTGGGATTTGAGCAGTCTGTCATCTAAACACCTCATCATGCTTAAACTTCAGGTTTAATTAACAGTATCTTTAAAAAAAATGTAACCACAGAGACTGCATAGTATTCTTTGGGGAGTCTAAAATGTTGCTGCAAGGTCATAACCAAAGTCTATTGTCAAATAGACTTGTGCTCTGTGTGCCAGAAATGCAATATAGTGATAATGTGTTCACAATCCCTTCCTCTTTATCCCCTTCAAAAGCCAAAAAGTTTGAAGAAATTCTTAAGTCACATTGTCAGCAAAATGTTAACTGGCCCAAGTACTAAGTTCTGTATTGTTCTTGTAAGGAAACATCTATTTGGGTGTGCAGTTTGTCAGCAGTGCTACCTACAAAGAATTTGGTTATATCAGTGGAAACCAAAGTCTTTTGCTCTTTGTGAGAAATAACTTAATTTGGTGTTTGTGAGGCATATTTGGAGCCTGTGGGAAACTTGACTTGCTGGCACTTGTTTCACTCTTCTGTCAGTCTAGTGAGCAATATTAGCATCTGTCCCTAAAGAGGCATGTGTGCCTCTTGCTGTAGGAGGGAAAATGTTTTTAGCTGCTTTCAAAAAGATGAGTATGGCTTTTGGGAGAAATTGTGGTGGTGGTGGTTAGGGATTCCAGCTCATCAGTCTTGCAGGTATATATACCGTCCAGACCATGGCAGAAGGAAATTTTTCAAAGAATGCAGAAGAAAATATTAAAATAAATATCTGCATGGCATAGAGACAGTTAAGAGGCAATTCTCCCTCCAGCCAAACTGTGAACTTATTTAGGTCAAGTGCAGTGAGAAGATCCATAGGAAAAAATGACCAGTTGGCATCACAGTCTTGAAACAAAAGACTGCAGGAAGCATTGGCATGTTCCTGAAATACTCCTTAGTTTCTAAACGCTCCCTTTGTTATTATTTGAAGGAGTTATTTCTTGTGATAAAGTCAGTATTGTAATAACACCTGGGGCTCTTAGGATGGGCACTCAGCAAGATGAGATTAAGAGGCTGTGGAAGTGAAGGGTAGAGCATTGAAATACTTTTGTGTCAGAAGTGCAGGCTTTTTCTGTCTGTAGTCGTTCTGGTATTGGGGAAGGGGTGTATTTATTGTAAAAGGGTATATAGTAGGGGGGAGTGAACTAATAGCAACAAAAGTGATGGGTAAGAGAAGAAACTGAGGGGAAAAGTGGGAGGGAAATAACAGCCTTCAGATAATTACGAATTATAGGTTGGTCTTCCCATGGATGTAATCAGGTATGGTAAAGCTTGTTTCTTTTCTCAGCAAATTATGAAGGATCGGTGGATGAATGTTGGCCATGAAGAAGAAGAACTAAAGCCATATACTGAGCCTGAACCAGATTTTAATGACACCAAGAGAATAGGTAAGACTTGTAGAAGGATGTTGCATCTGATGTACACAGACAATTTGTATCTCAGATGTGATAATAGAGTTAAGTTTGACTTATGAGATAAATCTCATTGTACAAGTAAAATGTTTTCTTTTTATTTAAATGAGTAATTTCATTATAATGCCCTTTCATTATAATGCCCTGCTTATAACTACTGTTGTGACTTCACTGAGCTGACAGGACTCTACAAGCTCAGCAAGAGACAAATAAGATTACAAAATTCATCCGGCAGAAGGAAACAGATTTTGTTATGAGGGCAAGATTTTTTTATCCACCGTGGTCAGGGAAATGTACTGTGCTGGCCCTGTAGCCATTCATAGCTTCTGTTTGCTAGTGTTTTGTTGGTTTGTTTGTTGAGTAACAATGAACTATGTTGAATAACATAGTTGAGAGTTTTCAGGAAGAAAACAATGAAAGAGGGGGGTTGTAGCCTTCTAGATTTTGAACAGAAAAGGTGATGCTGGTTGAATTGAAGCCTCATCCCCTATAAGGGGGTTTCCTATTTTAATTGTTCTTATGTTGTTAGTAAACCCAAGCGCTTATTCTGCTAATGTATCTAGCTCTTTCTACTTTTAGACATTATGGTCACAATGGGCTTTTCAAGAGAAGAAATCCATGAATCTTTAGTAAACCAAAAGTATGATGAAGTCATGGCTACTTACCTGCTTTTAGGTAGAAAACCACCTGAAGTAAGTGCTTCTTATTTTACATCTTTGTTTTGGCCTTTTTATCTGGCTGTGTTGAGTATTCTGGTTGTCAGTGGTTTTATGAACCGTTTTGTAATCATTTTTTTTTAATTGTAATTGATAACTTATTAATGTCTTTCCCGTTTCATATCTTCTTGAATATCTTGTTAGTTCCCTTAGGAAGAAATAGATTGAATATATTTGCTTATAAATATGTTGGAGTGTTTTCTTAAAAAGCTAGCTGTTAGTCTGAAGTGGCATGACTTAAGTGCTGAGTCATCTTCTGTCATGTGTTTATAGTTAAAACCTGAAATAGATACTTTGACTAGAGAAATCATTCTAAATATTAAGATGTGACATCCTTTATCTTTTGGGAATATGCTCATCCTTTCTCGTTTGTATACGATGTTATAGGGGGTTTATTTAATAAATATTTGCATTGTTGTAATTTATAAATTTGTGATAGAAAAGCTTTTGACTGTTCTGGAATTGAGGGATATATAGATCTTTCGGGACCCCTGGGATTTTCAAGAAATCAAGCTGTGACCAACCAAGGCTTTCTTTTTGAAGCAATCTTTTCCTGAGGCTGTGCTGGCCTTCCTTCATTTCCAAGATAGAGTAGATCTGATACATTTTCCCACAGCTTTCTGAACCAGAATTCCCTTGTGATGGCAGAGGCATGGAGAGAATCTGTCTAAATTTGTTTTGATTCAAACTGCTTGGAAGAGGATATTTGTCTTTTCCACTGCTCTTACTTAAAACTCATGATTCTTAGACATTAGCAAGCCAGTGGCTGAGTTATGTACCTTATAAAGATGTGTTGGTGGCCATAAAGAATCCTTCAATCAGTAGTACTTGCTCTTTTAGCCCTTCTGACTCAGTCCAATGCATTCTGAAATTGTTCTGAAGCTATAAATGTACTCTAAGCTTAAAAAAAAAAAAAACCCACCAGGGAGCCACTCAGGTTTTAAAATAGCACAGGTTTTGTCACTGTTAAGATTCTTCTGATTTTATTTTGAGCGTTTGTTAATTTCTTAGCTTTAGCTGTGTGATTTTCAAAGCACATTAAACACAGGTGAAGTGATAGAATTTATCTTGAAGAAAATTAAACTCTGAATACAATTTTAAATTGGGGAAAAAACCACCTTTGACTGGAACTTGTTCAGTTCATTATGCCATAAAAGCACCAGTAATGTATGAATTTTATTCATGGTTTGAAAAATTCTTTTCCTGGCAGTTCGAAGGAGGCGGCGAGTCCTTGTCCAGCAGCAACCTGGGGCAAAGATCTCGTCCCAGCAGCGACCTCAACAACAGCTCTGTGCAGTCTCCTGCTCACCTGAAGGTCCAGCGGAGCATATCGACTAACCAGAAACAGCGGCGGTTCAGCGATCATGGTGGGGATGACATTCCAACAAGTAAAGTAACACACACAGTTTAAGTCTAAATGTGCAGTGTCTTGTGAACCTGGCAGGTCCACCACTCTGTGCATTTGTTGTGTGTCTCGCTGTGCTCTGTTGTGATGCTTTTATTATTTGTACCAATGCTTCTGTGGTAAATCTGGGTCAGTGTAACTTAGGGATTTAATTTTTCTGGACTTGTTACTTGATTGACTTACTAAATGAGAGCTTGAGGATGTTTCCTGTTTAGGAAATAGTGGCCAAATGTCGGTCTGGATAAACTCAAAGGCTGCAAGCAGTACATTGAGAGTTGGGGCCAAATTGTTTCCCAGAGAACAATTTTACAAGATATTCAGGAAACATTTTCAGGTGAAAAGTGGTAGAAAAGGAGTACATATTTAAAATGTTAAATGAAAGGTGAATTTTTTTTCTTTCCTCAGAGAAATATCAAACTGCTAGAAGTATTTCTAAATTGTTAGGCCCTTTTCTCTGCCTCATTTACGTTGTTCTTTCTTATTTTTTTTCTCCAATACTTTTTCCCCTCTCTATTAGTGTGTTGTTGGGTCTTCTCAAAAACAACCAAAAAGTAGCCAATATTGTGAAGACCATCAGCTGATGTAATTTTATTTCAAAGGAATGAGGGTTGGACTTAGATGATCTCCAGAGGTCCCTTCCAATCCCTGCTGTTCTGTGATTCTGTGAATGTAAAATTCTACAGATGGAGGATTTGCCCCAAAGCATTTTAAAGAATGATGAGAAGGGAAGAACTTTCATTTTTTCCAAGTGTAAAGATGGTTTTAAACAAAATAGTTCTAGGACTTTCAGAGGGGGAGAGATCTTCCGTAGTGTTTAGAGGAAAAGATATGTGGCAAAAAGTACTAAAAATATAATTTGGAAAGCATCCTCTAATTCCTTTTTTCACAATATTGCACAAATTTTATGGGTTTAAAATGAGAATTAAAGCACCCTTCTAGGTTTTACATACAGATATGAAACAACCTAATTCTGAACTGCAAACTGGTAATGAAGAAAAAGTAGGTAAAAAGAGCATTGGCTGTCTAAGCTCAGTTTAATAGGTTGGTGCTGAGTTTGCCATCATAGTTATTTAAATGCTGGTTTTGGACTCAGATAAATATATTTAGACTGTTTTGGCCAGGAAAAATACAGTGATTATTTTTAGGTATTTATTAATACTGTTTTTATTTGGCAGTTGGTCCTTCAATTCCTCCCGCTGTGTCATACACAAAGAGGGCTCAGGCAAATAGTGTGGAGAGTGAGCAGAAAGAAGATTGGGACAAAGATGTCTCACGCAAACTTAGCAGCACTACGGTGGGATCCAAAGGAGAGGTGGCTGCAAGTCCACTTGTGGGTCCAGAAAGAAAGAAATCAACTACAGTTCCCAGTGTGAGTGTGTGTGCTTTTGGCTTGTTATATTTATTTTTCCCTATTTAAAGAAAATCTGCAGCATAAGGTTACTGTAGACGTAATGGTTACTGAATAAGCCACTAAGTCTATTTCTGGTAACTTTTACTGGCAGACAGAAATAGGCTACAGTGGATGTCTTTTAAAATAAGACTTTCCCTTCCCCCCACAACTTTTTCTAACACTAGCATAACAGTAAGCACAGGAACATCTACACTTGGGCAAACTGAAGATCTGTCAAGACAGATAGTGGATATTTAGGGAAAGAACATAAGAGCAGAGTTGTCATGGAGTGCTCTTTTTCTGGTTGCTAGTGCTTGTGTATCTACAAGGAAGCCAAGGGACTTCCTGAATCAGAGATTTCATCCGAATAATCCAATGTAATATCCCTCATGAACTTTCTATCTGTAAATTTGTCTGACTAGCTTTCTAAAACCACTTCATTTTGGCCTTCAGAAATGGGGTGAAGGGGAAGAACCCATTTATTCCCTGGAGTTTGGGCCTGTTGATGTTATGAGTTAGAACCTCGTTCTTGTAGTAAAAAATTATGTATTTGCTGTTTCTTTTGTTATGGTATCATCCATGGTTTTGTAAACTGATGTCATACCACTGCCTCAGACATCTTTGTTCCAGGCAGAACAGTCTGTCTCTCCTAAAGTGAATGCATCTACTTTGTCTCGTGAAGTCCATGTGCAGTAGTATCTGTATTTAGGATACACAGGGAAAAAATATTGCATAGTGTTTAAACAGCTACTTGCTTTCATGTAGGGGAAAAAAAAAGCACATACGAATCTTAATTTAAAACTCAAGGATACTTTTTGCTATTGAAGAGACATGCTGCATTAAATACAGAAACTTTACCGTTCTTTTAGTACGGTAGATGGGCAGCAGGAATTCTCATTGTCCTTTGGGATTCTATGTGCTGACTCCCATCTTGGATATTCTGGGAAGGTAATACACATTTCTACTAGAATTCTCTTCAAACAAAACATGCTCAAGTTCATTTAACTCTTAGCGCTCTGCAGGCTGTGTCTGAAAGGCATTTGCAGATGCTTTAAACATTTTACTTTATTCTATTTTATTTTTAAGTAGAATTTTTCCACCCACAAAGTCTTTGAAATTATAGCTGTGTGGATTGCATGCAAGAACTTCAAGTTTTCTAAGATTAGATTTCATATCTGCACTTTCCCAAAACTATATTGCCCCAAAGCTGATTACAGTCATGTATGGTACAAGCTGATATGTCAAAAGCATTTCTCTGCTTTGTGAGAACTAATTAAATGGAGTATCTTTGCTATGAAGAATGAGAAATTGATTTTCTTGCTAATGGCAGCTTCAGTATTTGTACACTTTTAGTTCTGTTACTATTTTGGGGGACTTTATGAAAGGCTTTTTGATGGGCACAATTAAGGAATAGAGGTGTCTGATATTCCAACTGTAGTTCAGGGTGAGCAGCTTATACAAAGAAGTTTGTTTTTTTTTTAATTCAGACATTTAAAATTAACACAGTGACTTTAATGTGGATAATTTTAAAATACTTTGGTGTGACATTGAGGGCAACATGATGTTAGGGAAGGCAGTGTCTCTTCAAAACATGTTTATCACCTTCAGTCATATTAGTAGATTTTTATTTCAGAATCAGCTACTGCAGATGTTGGTCTTTCTTAGGGACTGGCTTTGAAACAGTTAATTCAGTAGCCTGCATGGGGTGATACTAATGATGAAAAGCTGTTGATGAGGGAGACCTGAACACACACTAAATCTTGCAGAGTTTGTGACGTCCTACAGTACCCGAGTGTAGTGTATCTGGAATCTTTTGCCAGCATGCCTCAGTATGTAATGTTAGTGCCTTGGAAATCGCTCCCACCCCAAATTCAGCATGTTGTACTGTAGCAAAACCTGAAAATCATACCTCGTGTACTGAAAGTGAGTCTTCAGCAGCTAACCTGTGCATGGCGGGGGAGGAGGAGAATGCAGGTATTTTATGAAGCGTGTGCAAACTGAAACTAGTGACAGAAAGACAGTCCCATCGATATTCATGGCTACCAGACCTATTTCCCATGTTCTCCATGTCATAATTTCTGGGCTGACTTGGCAAGATTGGGAGTTTTTCTCTTGAGAACTCTTTTGACAGGGGGCAACAAACTGTAAGGCTGGAGCTGTAGTCGGCAATTTAATCTGCACAGGGAAGCTGTTCTCTGGCATTCCAGTTGGTTCCTTTGATCCCAGAGACAAATAATTCAGTAACACACTATGTGGGAATTGTATAGTAATGCTTACTAAAGCGAGTGTTGGCAAAATCACGTTTCTCTACGTTTTCTTTTAGCATACACTAATATGAGATGCTGAATGAGCTATTGGAAAAAATAGCTGGTGATGTAAACGATGTGTGTCAACAGATGAACGTAGTAACATTTGAAGACACAAAGAGTATGCACAAATGCCTGAAACTGTTACTTTGATTTGCTTCCAGTGTTTATGGTTTTGTACAACGTAATTTAATTTTAGTCTCTATTTTCTTCTAGAATAATGTATTTTCTGGTAGTGGAATGACAAGGAGGAACACGTATGTTTGTGAACGTTCTTCAGACCGCTACTCTGCAATACAGAATGGGAAGGACAACAGGTATTCTACAACTTGTCTTGCTTATTCATTTGGGTACAAGAACTTGGGCATAGAATTAATTATGCAGTTAATACCACAATGAAGAGTGGTGTAAAAAACATAAAGGTCCTACTGTAAGTTTTCATCTTGTCTCCCATTAGCAGTTTGTGTTTGTGATGAAATTTATAGCTAAATGTGTAGATCTGCCTTTGCCTCTTTTTTATGGAATTGCATTTATTACCAAGCTCCTACACAGAGTGAAGTAACTGTGCTCACAAGTAAGTGGGCAGTTCTGCTGTGGAGAGCTTCAGACGGGTCATCCTAACAGTGTAGCATGATCCTTTCATTTCTCCTAGTAATTACTCAAAGTTAAGACTTGTTGATCCCTTTCAAGATCATTTTTTGGCCTAAATAATACTTTAGTAGTGATGGTAATCAATTTGTATCTGTGATACAAATTACTCCCAACTTGGTATGTTTTGTTAAATACTGTTGTATTTAACACTGCTGTGATTACTTTTTCTAAATTGTGTTCTTTTTTCATCCTTTGTCTTAGTTAACCCCTGTATCTGACTAAAATAAACCACTAGAAACTAACAATAACTGGGATTTTGTTTTGGCTTTTTGTTTAAAGCAATAGATCCTATTCTGATTTTGTTTTAAGCTAGTTAAATAAAACAGTTAAGGTGAAATGAACAAAAAATTGCTACTGTGAAATAACATAATGTAGTAATGATGCATTCAATTTTGGAAATAGGAAAAAGGCTGCTGAGCTATATTAAAATTATGAACTATGGAACATGTAAAGTTCAGTATTTTAGATTAAGGAGGTATTTTGAAAAGCACAAAACTAGTTTTCAGTATCAATTGCACATTACTGGATGGATGTTCTCAAAAACATCTTTCCATTTTTTTTATACTGTTTAAAATGTTTAGACAAATTTTGTAACAATCATTTTAAAAAAAAAAAAAAAGATAGAACGATGTTTAGATTTAGGGTTAAAATATATCCTAAAATAGATTTTTGTCTGATGTCAAAAAGAGTGGTGATGTTTTTCTTTGAATAGATTTAGTAACAAAACCCCTGTAATGAACTGGGATTTTATTTTGAAGACTTTCATTTTACAGGGCTTTTAAAATTTTTTTTGTCTATAGTATTGAAAAGGCGGCCAACTCTCAATCCCCATTCCTTTCATCAGTGCAATGACTGCGCTCAGTTCTTTGAGTGTGTTCTGAAAAATGAAGGACAAGAATTTTCTTTTGAATTGTTTTTTTTTTACCTTTCCTACCACACGTTCATTGTGCTGCAATTCACTTTGGATTTGGTGCAGCTGAACATCTTGTGTCATCATATTACTCATCCGAAATCTTAGTACCTCTTTGCTACAGATATTTAGCTTTGGGACTGTTGATGCTAATACATTATTAATACAATTTCATTTTTGCTTGTAGGGGCATAGCTGTAGTTTGGTTTAAGTCATTTGACTTTTGTATTAAAAATTAACAACACGGTAGTTCTGCCACTACTCTCATCCCTTCCTTGCTACTTAGGCAGAGCAGAAATAAAAGTATGGGTGGAAGGAACTGCATCTTGAAAGGGCTGGCTCAGCCTAGCAGTGTCTGGGATAGAGGGCTGCTGCAGAAGGTGAATATTTTTGCATGAAGCAGCGTGAAACATTTTGTTCCCCTTGTCAAGGAGCTGCAGGTGCCGCTCTGCAAGGCTCGGGAAAGAGCCTTTCCTCACCTGAGGGGAGCACTGCCTTCTTCCGCGGGTCTTGGGCAGACTTCTACATCATGGCTCTGTTGGAGAAGTAAGCTCCTGAGTGAGCTTTTCAAAATTTGACTTTGCTTTCTGGGCTTATTTGAAGGCAGGTTGAGGGAGTTTGGGATTTCATGTGCCTGTAGGGATTTAATCTTTTGGAAGACATCCAACATGGCCGCCCCAGGTGCTGATAACCAGAGGATTTTTCAGATTGCAATGCTATGACTGTGGCATACTGACATTCTCAGAGGTATTGAAGATGTCTTTCAGAAATCAAATACAATTTTGTGCTGCTGAAGAAGTGTAGTAGCTATGTAATAAGATACAAGTACTTCCACATACATAACATTCCAAGGGGCTACTGTGATAAAAAACAAAATGGTTAGAAATACAGGCATGAGGCTACCGATGTTGTGTTTGGCTTTCATTGTTCCTTACTGATATAATACCTTTAACTTTTTAATAGCTGTAGACATTTAGAGTACTTAATTGGAATAGAAAGGATTTCTTTCTTCCTCTGCTGAGAATTTTTACCATTTACCAAAAGTTCAAAATTGGCAACTTTTTGGCAAATAAGGGGGGAAAATAACAATTCAGAATTGCTGTTTTGGCTGTTGAGTGTTTGCTGCCTGTTGACCTTCTCTTCCATAGGTTTCTGATGGACCTACCTTTCCCCTACAAAACTGTGGATAAGTTCAGTCATGTACAGCTTGGTCCTCTAAAAACCAGTCATTTCTAAGTGATAATATGACAGCACTTCCAACTGTTTCAAGTTTTAGGTGTTGTTAGGAGTTTGAACTGGAAATAAGGGTATTCACAAAAAGAGAGTCTGTTTAATTGATTTCAGTCTTTTGCAGATGTCTTTTTCAGTACTTTTTACTGTTTCCATATCCTCTTCATAGTCATTCCTTTGAATAATGCGTGTGTAAGCTTTCATTTTGGGAGGAATGAAAAGGCCTAATTTAACAAATATGGTGATTTGATTTAGGGATGAATGTAACTTTCTCAGAATTCAGTATTCTTTAGCTGACTAAGGCAGCTTGGTCACTGCTGGTTATTTAATCAGCACTTGCTATGTTATAAAAGAGAAAATTACTTGTTGTTTTCCCTGTTTTCTATTGGGTTTCCCACTAACTTTTTTCCCCTTTTCGTTTCTTCTTCCCTCCTGCCTTGCTGCCATGGTAAAAGCCTAACAGAAATGTCTGCAAGTAGTACATCTTCTGCAGGATCTACAGTAGCATCTGCCATATCAACACGGCCTCGGCATCAGAAGTCCATGTCTGCCTCTGGTCATCCCATAAAAGTCACACTGCCAACCATCAAAGACGGCACTGAGGCTTACCGACCAAGGTAGTTGTTATTTCTTTAATGCTGTGTGCTTCAAGAATTATGTGGTTCAGCTCATGATACTCCTCAGTGTGCCTGTGATCTATTTGAAACAGTCATGTTGCGTTCTGTTTCAAAGCAGCAGCTTACTCAGGTAGTGTGGGTATTGCACATGATTTAAGCCTGATATGTTTGTTCATCACGTGTGGCTGGATACAGTTAAAGTTGTTCCTTGGCTGCCTCCCTCTGGAAGCTTCGGGAAAACTAGTTACACTTTAGCTAATTTAGACAGGACTGTACAGCACACTGTAAATTCATATCAAATACTGAATTGTTAACTACTTGGTTTTGTCAACTGCTAGGCTCCTTTCTGTCTAAAAGCACCATTGTATAGCTGTCCTTGCTATTAATTGCACAAATAGCTTTATGCATTCATTTGTGCCATATAATTCCTAAGAAATATCTGGGAGGTTTGTTTTAGGGTTTTTCTTGAGTGCTTGTGTGTTAAACATTTTGATGAACATGTTTTTCTGGAAGAGGGTTGGGAATACTTTCAGAACAGGCTTTTCTACCTTTCTCCTATTATCTGTGTATACTTTTTTTAAACTGCTTTTCATACTTCAGGTATTTTGACTTTACAATGAATATCTCTTAATTATTTCTAAGTGTGAATCATAAAAGAAAATCAGTAGCAGATTAAGGTTTTAAAAAAAAGAATCAAGAGCCGAAGTATTTTTTTCTGTCTTTGAGAAACGTTTGTCATGTTAGGAGGGTTTCCAGCATAGTCTTTCTCTTTATTTATACTTCTGTTTTCCCAGCAGTGCAACTCAAAGAGTGCCTGCTGCTTCCCCGTCTGCTCATAGTATTAGCACTACCACTCCAGACCGAACCCGCTTTCCTCGGGGGAGTTCAAGTCGAAGCACTTTCCATGGTGAGCAGCTAAGGGAGCGGCGTAATGCCACTTACAATGGACCACCTGCCTCACCATCCCATGAAACCGGTGCTTTTGCACATGCTAGAAGAGGGACATCAACTGGCATAATAAGCAAGATAACTTCCAAGTTTGTTCGCAGGTTAGTACCTCGATTTTTTAAGAGGGGGAGGGGAAAAAAAAAAAAAAGCCAAGTCTATAACTAGGGCCATAACTGCAAAGTCATTGAGAATTTCCAGTTTAGTGGAATTAAATATAAATGTAGTTAGAATGCTGCTTGTTTTGCGCTCCTTACAGAACATGCCTGGTTGTACTTCTCTGCATATATTGTAATCATTACGTTTGATCAGCTGTTCTGCTGCTTTATCTTAAGGGAGCAAGAGAACTGCTCAAAAGGAGGCTTGTTCTTGCTGTACAGTGAAAATACGAAGACACTACAGTTGAGTTAAATCAAAGGAACTTAAAACACCAAAACTGTGACTTAAAAATGAGTCATTGTTAAATGGTAAAAATATCTTTGTTTTTTAAACTGGATGCCGTTTGTTGCAGGGGCTATATTTACAACAATTTTATTACTATGCTTGGAGGGAATCAGTATTTTAAAATTGCTTCAGGAAATTCTAAAGCCTGAATAAATGAGAAGCTTACAAGTGGGCAGAAGTCTGGCTGTCTGGAAATACCAATATTTCAGTATTGTGCAACCTCTGGTATCATGCTATCAGCTTCTTCAAATTTAAGTTCAGGATTCTGAAAAGAGAAAACACACACCCAGGACCTGCATTCACTCCTGTGATGATGCTAACAGTAATAATGCTGTGAGGGCAGGTACTGGGAAAGGTTTTCAAATACGCTGCTTAATATCAAGTGACTGTTGACTTAGCAGTTGTTGTAGCTTTCCCAAAGTGGGACTTAATTTTCAGTTTGCCTATTTCTAACAGTGATTTACCTAGAATTCTTAAGCCTATTTATGGTTGTGTTTTTACTGTGTTATTGTCAGTTTTACAACAAATTTCATCTTGGAAACCTCTGCTTTCTTTGCCGAATTATACTGTTACATACTGAATGCTATCATTTGTGTGTAAAAGGATAAATTCCAAGCTAGGTTAAGCTGGTAGTTGCAAATGCATAAGTAAGAAAGTATCATTAGTCATGTAAGGTGATACTACAAGGGAAAAGAAGAGAGAAAGCTAGAAATGCAGTGATGTTCCTCATAAAATTGATTTGACTTGGTGAGCTGATCCACACACTGATGCGCAAAGTAATACCTCCTATAATGGCTTTGAAAAAGTATGTGAATGATTTTCTTTTTTCAGAAACCTGAAGATACAGGACTATGATCCTCCATTATTGATATCTCCAGCAATTACATAGTTGAGGGGGGGAGAGCCTGTTCTCTGGTTTTAAAAAGAAAAAGAAGTTACAGTGAAGTTAGTCAACTGTGGTGCCAGTGTAGATTTCCAAATCGGCAGAATGGTATTTTCTGTTAAATAACTAACCAATTTCAAGAGCTGGGGTTTTTTTGCATTATGCTCGTTGTTATTTGCAAGGAACAGTATCTTGAATTTTTTTGAAGTCAGATCAAAGAGTTAACATTTTCATCATGTCAAACTACGATATTAAAGTAATATTGTAAACTATATTTAGATATTTAAAATTGATATGTTGTAAATTGGTGTCTCTTTACATGAAAATGATCTATAGTTAAAGATAATTTCTTCCTATATTTTATACTACTAAAAAGTATGTTTTCCTGTAGTGAAGGCCTGGTAGAGCTTTTGTTTGGTTTGTTGCTGGGTGGGGTGTGTTTGGTGTTTGTTGTGTTTCTCTCCTTTTTTTTTTTTCTTTTTAAACTTTAGACTTGAGACGTTTAAGGGCTCAGATTACATAGACGGAGGTTTTGGGGGGTTGCTGTTCTTTTTGTGGGATCACATTAACTGCATGCCCTTTACTTCTGTACTGTTCAGGAAATATGGTTTAAAGCATACTTTGATTATAAGGTGTCATGAAAGCCTTTGACTTTTATCTTTTGGCAAAGATAAATGCCTTTTCTGGTAAGTATATAAAACAAATGCATAATAAGAATGTTTAATCAATAGGATATTGACCTATTTTGTATCAGTGGTTTATGTCAAATGATGCTTATCTATGTCAGTTACTGTGTTTTGAAGGTATTAATTGAATTAGCTAATTGAAATTGGGTGCTAGAATGTCTGTACAGCAGCACTAGGAACGTACCTAGGTGGCTTAAACAATCTGTGGATATTTTTCAAGTTGCTTTAAACCAAAAAGGCCTAATTCAAAACAATTCCTTGGTAAAGTACAGCTCTAATTCAATAAGATTTAAAAAAAAAAAACAAAAAACAAACCAACAAGAAAGATACGCTTAACCTCACGCTCACTCATTTAATTGCTTGAGTGTGCCTAAGCATGGGCATGTACCTAAGCGCTTTCAGGACTGAGGTCGAAAGGCCTGACCCAGAAGGGTGCAGAGCAGAGCCCCCCTGGACCACCTTGATGAACTGCTCCTCTGTGCTTGCTGGAATTACGTGTGGCCATTGCTCTGTCTGCAGTAGGTTGAGAACAATGTTAATTTTACCATTAGTTTAAAAAAAAAAAAATTAAACAATTACATGTCAGAGCTGAAAGAAGTTAAGGTTTATCATAAAGGGAAATTAAAATTACAGCTGTGAAAATTACAATTAAACAGTATTAGGCTTGACATTATACTGATTTAATTTTTTTTGTTCAGTAGCTATTTAACATTGTTCTAGATGTAGGTTTTCTTAACTTTTATTTTTCACCTTTATCATTGAATCTCAACCTTAACTTTGTTTTGAGGGATCCAAGTGAAGGCGAAGCCAGTGGCAGAACTGACACCTCAAGGTGAGGAGCCACTATTAATACTTCGCTCCTAGGTCTTTCGCATCAAGGTTTAAGTGATTTCTTAAAGATTTTTAATCAGGATGTAAAACAGAATAGTGCTTAATAATCTGCATTTCAAAACTGGTTTTTATTTGGGGGGAGGGGGTTTTGGTGAGGTCCTTTATCCCTCATTTTTGCTTTCTTGCGAAGTATTTAATAAAAAACTTTATTTAAGCATATTGCTTTGAATAATAAAGCCCCCTTAGGAGTTAACCAATCATTTAGGCACTTAAAGTCATGTTTTGGCTTATAAATATGTACGGGTGTTTACTTTTGGTTTCGGTAGAAAAGGTAGTAATCCTTTGTGTGTGTCTGTGCGTATATATATGTATATATTAAGTTTTTACTACAGCTACGTACTGTGTTTGTTACTAAAGCTGCTGTTTGCCAAAAGTAAACACCTCCTGGTCCCCGAGAAATGAATGTCACTTTGCTCTGAGACACAAACCAGGTGACATTCAGGCCAAAAGGGTGGCGGCTGCTCAATACGGCGCTCTTATGGCAGCCGCTGTACGCCAGCCCGTGGGCGCTCTGCCAGCAGTCCAGCATTCCTTCATACGCTGCTCATGTCCCAGTACACCTGCTCTCTCGCCATGTGTCAGCATCCAGCTCCGCATTTCAGGTGTGCTTGAGCACAGCGCCTAACTCTTATTTTTATGCTCTCTAACGAACAGGCATTGTAGTTTGCATTCTAAACCGGCCGCTTACAGAAGGCATCAACCTAGTTTTCCAAACAGAAAGCCTTTATTTAAAAAAATTTAAAATACATTTTTTAAAAAGCAGCACATTCTTAACAGGTTACATTGTATAATACCCAATGCATGCTACCTACCTTAGCCCTTTTCAATTCAAAGTCTGATTAGCTGTCAAATTCTTGATGTGGAAAGGGAAAAGAGATTAATGAAATGAAGTGTGAAGTTGCTTTCAGCTCTTGCTTTCATTCTCTAGCTTCTACTTTTTGTCATCCTACAGTGTCTGTTTCGGTCTAAAAGTTATTTGAGATCTTATCCCTGCCATGCTCTATCCCTTCGCGTCGATGTGGTTCTCTGGGGATCACGCTGGAAGTTAGATTAAAAAAAGCTCATTTTGACTCCTCTCTGAACACAGTTCCATAAGCAGTTTGTACGCTGTCAAAATGAGAACAGCACCTTTCCCCAGCAAGGGATGGGATTCGTCAGGCATCCTAAGTACCTGGGACGAGATTGGAAATAGTTGGCTGTGGAATTGCTTTAAAATAATCGGTGCTGTTTCTGAAAATGCTTTCTACAGGGGACTAAATTTGTTCTGTAACAAAACATCAGAATAAGAGCATTCATTGGAAATTACACCCTTGAAATTTTATCCAAGTCTCATTGTATGAAGAAAAATACTTTGTGTCTCCATGTCACTCTTTCTTCTGTGAAAATGCTGCTGGCTCTATACTCAATTGGTGGACAAACAAGCTGTTTTACAAGTAAATTACAGCACAAAATTCTGCTTCATCAGTTAAAAAAAAGCACATTATTGCAAGGTCTTTTTACACAGAGAGAGGTCAAAAAACCCATAATAAATGCAAAAGGGGGAAAGGTGGAAAAGAGGGGAGGGAATTAAGTGGAGTTCTGTGAGTGGGGGTTCTTCTGCTGCTGCTTTTACAGTATGATTTATGCTTCAGGACTGTGTCCCTCAACTTCAGTTTTGTTGGTGTATGGCATGCTCCAGACCATGAAATCAGCAGAACTTCAGTCATGCTTTTACATAGATTCCACTTCCTTTGGAGCAGTATGGAGTAACGTGTGTCTGCTGCAGTTCCCATTGCACACATGTCATCAGTACGTTGTAGAGCAGGGGTTTCCCAACTTGCTTTGCTCGGGTGCCACCACTGGGAGCTGCACCAGCGCCAGCAGCAGCTCCCAGCGCCGTGTCGGAGCGCGCAGAGGCGCAGGAGGCGCTGCGCTGGCGTTCCAACAAGATCTGTCTCGCTCTTGGGATTAGTTTGCCTGTGACTTAGTGGGGCGTCAGTCGCAGTTTAGGAACCCCTGCTCTAGAACTGTATTTCTCTTCTGCCTCCTGGCTGTACTGCTTTTATTGTTGACTGCTCTGTATGTCGCTTCTTCCAGGAGCGCTTCCGGGGACCCAAAAGACAGGGAGAAGGAGGATAGCAAAGATTCAAAGCCGCGCTCCTTGCGCTTCACGTGGAGCATGAAGACCACTAGTTCTATGGACCCAAACGATATGATGAGAGAGATTCGGAAGGTGTTAGACGCTAATAACTGTGATTACGAACAGAAGGAGAGGTTCCTGCTCTTCTGCGTGCACGGCGACGCGCGGCAGGATAGCCTCGTGCAGTGGGAGATGGAGGTCTGCAAGCTGCCGCGATTGTCGCTCAACGGAGTTCGCTTCAAGAGAATATCTGGGACTTCTATCGCATTTAAGAACATTGCATCCAAGATAGCAAACGAGCTTAAGCTGTAAAGAGAACCGAAATTTTTTGGGATCAGGGAAGATTCATACACGATCTACACTTTGAATGTACTGGTTACGCCTAACGTGATTGGCCTGTGAAACTCCCCATGTAGAAATTGCCCTTATTGCAATAAGGTTATACATAGTTATTCAGAATTGTAAAGTTAAATCCAGTATGACCTATATTAAATAACTGTAGCTAAAGAAGTTATGTTCACATGTACAGGTAAGTATATAGAGCATTCTGTTCATTTTATGTTCATAGAGTTGTATAATAAAAAGATGACTGCTTAAATTCAGATCTTGTATAGTTGTCTAGATTTCTGCACAGAAATGTATGTTCGATGCTTTGAGTTGGAGAAGCCCTTCCCTATCATTTACATTTTTGGTGGTTTTTATAAGTCTTACCTCTATCATGTGTTTTTTAAAAACCTTGTGTCCCGAGTCAAATGCACAAGAGTAGTTTTCACAACTGTAGCATGACCGTTTTTAATTATTTAAAGATTGTTCATGATTCGAAGCAAAAGTCAGTGAATTATCGGCTTTTGTTCTACACGAGACTGTTCCTGCTCCCATCCTTGTTATTGGACAGTGTTTAGTTGAACTAAAAAAAAAATTTAAAAATTAAAAAAAAAAAAAAGCAAAACCAAACAACATGTTTACAGTGTTGGCACTTACAGTTTAAAAACTTTGTTCTGCCTTGGGCCAGCTCAGAGCTGCGGGGGAACAGAAACCAGGTGTAAGCAATGTTCTGTCTGCAAACTACAGTGATTACTCCCATGGCCCGTTAACAAATGTAGCACCAAAATGGAGAACTGTAATTATTTCATTTGGATCTCATGGCATAAAGTCTCGCTTGTTTGCTGCCATCAGAGTACCGGAAATTCCATTTTATGGAACTATATTACTATTGGGACTGTTGAATAGCACAAGATAATCTGAAGTGTTGACCAATTGTATAAGTTAATAATACCACCTCAGGAATTAGCTTGGCTTTTGGAACGCGTGCCCCGGAAGAGCGCACGCGACTCCACGTAACATTTTACAGCTAAACATACATTGTTTATAACGCTGAATCGTTGATTTACGCTTTCGTGGTTGTACAGTTTGTTCCCATGTAACCTGTTTGTGTTTAATACTTTACCAGACTTCTTGTATTTATTCCACATCATTATGCCTGTAATGTGCAGCTTTGTAATTAGGCACTTGCCTACAGAAAAGAAAAGAAGAAAAAAAAAAACCCCACCCTACATTTTTTTCCTTCATAATTAATGATTATAAACTATGTAAAACCACTAGTACTGGTACATTTTAATACTTGTTATTTTGTACTGAATTAACCATAGAGGTTGGTTGTGCAATGTTATTTAATGTCGTAATTACTGTAATATCAACATATGGGCCCCATCTGCACACTCTTGTGAAGAATAGAAAGTTCATTAAGAAATTGTCACTTTAAAAAATAAAAAGTAAAAAAAAAAAAGCTGTGGTAAACTCTGTAACCCTAAGTTAGAAGGCTGTAAGTGTAGTAAATGTGCCATTCTCCAATGGCTTCTTGACCGAGATGGACTTTACATACTGTACTGTGATGTAGCTTTCCTATGTAACAGTTATGTTCGGAAATGGACGTGTATTGTTGCCTTAGAAAAAGGGTGGTGTTTGGAAAGAAAGAACTGTAGCCCCTTTTTTTTTTTTTTTATCTGATGTTCATGGAAACAAAATCTGATGCAAGTCATCTTGATTCACTGGTGCACTCTATTAAAACTTACTTGAACAGTTCTCATACTAAAATCCTTGTTGTTTGCCCTTTATAAAAACACAATACTTGCCGCAGGTAGCAAACTAGTCTGGAGGGGTACGGACTTCAGACTCTCTGTGGTGTGGATTCAGGGTTAGCACTGCACTGGGTCTGTGCTCCTGCACTCTCCAGGCTTACAGTACTGGTGGTGGCTTAGCGCTTCTTAGAAATGGATGTCTGGGAGCTTTTCCAGAAATTCACCAAAACCCAGCCTCGGGAGGGGGGCGTGTGTCTGCTCAAGTGACCCGTAAATGTCCACAAATGTTCAGTTATCCTTCAAAATACACCGCTGGAACGTAACCTTGATGTTAATCCGGGATCACATAGGAACTTGGTCACGAAACAAACCCCTCTGCCTTTTCAGAAGGTTCAGTGAAAAAAATGTAGGTCAGGCTGTGAGCCGGTGGATTGAGTTCTTACGCTGGCTTCCCTGTTTGCCCTACATTGCTGCTGGCTCTCAGCGCTCCCTGCAACCTGAGCTGTGCTAACACTCCACAGGACAGAGACAGCGTTTCAGAGGGACAGAGGTTATGAATTTTAATTCCAGCTCCCCTGAAACGTGGTGCCCCAAAGTGCTGATGTCCTGTTTCTATACACAGGCCGTTTGCCAATGGGGTGACTTCCAGCGGTGTGTCATCGCCCCAATTCCCAGACCCTGCTGACCTCCTTCCTTCTGTTGCCCTCGTGGAGGATGAGCTGTGAACCACCTTACGCTCTTTGTAGCAAATCTACTGTTACCCTTGCACGTGAGGGTACAGCCTGAGTGCAGGTGTAGCTGCACCCAGAATTTAAGCCTGCTGTTCCTAGCAGGAGTAAGGCTGGAAGATCCAAGGAGGATGCTTTTTCAGAACTCCTGGGTTTATTGGCAAGCATGGTGTGCTTGGGATGGAAACTGGGGAGACATTGTCTACTGAATCCTCGATGTCTGGGTTTTGCATCCTTCGACAGCTGCTTTGTTACGTACCTGTTACATATAAGTTACTCTTTGGGTAAGAGTGGGATAGGAATATTTGGGTATGAAATGCAGCTTGGCTTTCATGTGGGAGGCATTTTACCAGCACGACTTTAACTGGAGGATTCCTCGGGACAGTTTTAAATGCCACATCACATCCCCCAGCTCCAGGAAGGGGTAGGGGTGTCTTGGGTCTGCAGAGGGCTTACGTGTTCCACTGCACTTTCTTGGCAGCATTTCTAGGGGGTGTTTGTGGGGGGCTGAGGGGTTAGATGACCACATGCCTTTCTTCTGGTTGGGGTGGAGTTGTTTTGCTTTATTTCTTTAGGATATACAGACACTTGCAAACCAAGCAGCCCCCTTTCCATGCAGCCCAATTTAAAACATTAGCGCTTGTGTGCATACAGTCACTGAAAGGGCTACACGCGTTCACTCCTGCTTCTGCGGACCAAAAGGAATACGGCAGCATTGTTACAGCAACCCAAAGATTCCGTGAGACTTCTGATACCCAGCATCACACATGTGAAGGGTACCTTGGACATCTTCATCTTGGAATGTGTTTGGGTTGCCCTGGCACTACGCAGTTGGATATGGCAGCTCTCAACTGCCGTTTTGATGGCTGAACTGTGAACAATGAAACAAACGTGTGAGGCACAAACCGGTCTGTGGGGAAAGGCTCCACACAGGTCTTTCACAATCTTGGCACTTCTCGTTTAAGGACAAAGTATGCATTCAGTAATGGATCTATAAATAGAAACCCTAGGCATAAGCACCTTTTAAAGCCCCAGAATAATACTTAAAGTGCTTTTTTTTCTTTAAATTTTTTCAAGGTAGCTGGAGGCTAAGAAGAAGAAAGATCCCATTCAATAGCTGCTTACAGATTATTGGTATTTTATTTCTTGATGCTTGTATTTAATCAGCACCAAGCAATTACTTCATCCCTCAAACTCTCTAAGTGGTATATTAAAATCTACACCAATGTATCAGAGCATGCAAAACTTAACTCCCACACCTTGCTGCTTCAGGCTCCCTACCCTGTGATTACCATTGGAAGCAGGTCCTTGGGACAGGATCCACGGTGCTGCTCTGTCTCCGAAGCAGTTAGGACATACCGGCACCTCCAGGATGTGGGCAAGATCCGAATCTGGCTGCAGGAGGTGGGGGAGAGACCTGGGCAGCTCAGAAACAGGTCCTGCAGGCTCCATGCACGTGGCCTGTGGTAGGTGTCTGCCTGGGACAGGTACTCAGAGCATGAAATCCTGCCCTGGGTTTAGCTCTCCATCTCGGGAGGTTTAAAATAAAAACCTGATGACGGTAACAGGCGTGGTGACACCTTCCATAGAAAATAGGGAAAGGGATGGAGCACTTCTCCAGCAGTGACAGACCTGAGACTTGGCTCACATCTTCCACCCTTCAGAGGACCAGCCAAGCTGTCGTTTACACAGCCTTCAGCTGGAGCTGTGACACCAGTGAGACACCACCCTTGGGGCAGCCAACTGTGCTGGGTGCAGGATTTACTTGCTGAACATTAAGGGTGCATCTCGGGGAGACGCAGGTTCAAGGCTTTGTTCCCTGGCAAGAAAAATCCACAGTAAAGGACAAGTCTGTTCCTTTACTGCATCTGCTTGTCCTGAGTATCTGCACACGTATCAAACATCAACCAGTTTAATAGATGATACTTTGCTTTTCCTGACCCCCACCCCAGCTATGCGAGCACAGCTTAGGAAGCACGGCTGTGGAACTGCAGCCCACCCAGCTGCAGAGGTGCACGGCTGTCAGCCTCCTGCACCTGGGCAACAGCTCTGCCTTTACACGGAGTTTTTGGTACTTTCCCCTTGGCCCGGGGTAGCGGAACCGTGCCCCGTATGCTGGAGATGCTCCTCACCCGAGGCTGCCGGTAGGAATACCTTTAATAGAGCAATTACCGGGAAGTTTGGGGGTTGTTAGGGGTTTTTTTCGGATGGGAAAATCTCCCGATCACACTGCCGCCATGGGGCGGTGGGCGCGACGCCAGAGAAGGAGCCGTTCACCAGTGGGCGCAGCGTGGGAGCTCGAAGCAGCCCGGGTGTCGCGCAGGGGTTGCGTCCCCCTGTCCCACCGATGGCGACAGGCTGGGCTTCCCCGCTTCTGGGCTGCGGAGAGGGGCGGTCCTGAGCTTCCCCCAGCAACTCCCCGTTCGCCCAGCAAGGCGAGACGCGGTTTTCCTGCACCAAAGCTGCGGCGGGTCCAGGGCCACCGGGGCCGCTGCCCGACGCCACGACTCCACCAGCCCCGGCACTGCCCCTCCCGCCCGACTCCCACCAGGACAACCCGCCCGGCGGCGGGGACCGGAGCGCCTCTTCCCGCAGCCGTCCCGCCCCGGGGAGGGGGCAGCGGCCGCCTCCGGCCACACCTGTGGCGCAGCGGCGGCTGAGGAAGGGCCCGGAGCTCCGCGCAGACGGGCCGGCGCCCGGCGGCACCATGACGGTGGGCGCTCGGCTGGGTATCAAGGCGAGGGGCAGGTACACCCGCCGCGGGCCCGGCGACGACCGGGTGTCCATCCTGCCCGGCGAGGAGGAGGCGGAGGAAGCGGCGGCCGCGGGCAGCGCGGGGGCTCCGCGGTCGGCGGCGCGGTCGGAGGAGGAGGAGGGCGCAGCCGGGAAGAAGGTGCGCTTCGCCCTCCTGCCCGACTCCTATGAACCGCTGCGCCCGCCGCCGGCCAGCGGGAAGCGGCCCTACGGGAAGCGGCTGAAGAAGTACGGCAAGGTGAGTGAGGGCAGAGCGCTCCCGCACCGGCTGCGCACGGCGCTGCTCCGGGCAGCCGGAGCGGGGACGAGGAGGGCGGCCGGGCGGGCAGAGGGCTCTGGGCAGCGAGTTTCCCGAGTGGGCTCTGGGAATCCCCAGCCCCTCTGTCCTTTGGGCGCTTCAGGCGTCAGTGCTGTGCTGCGGAACCGGGGTCAGCCCCGCTGCCTTGCGCTCGCCCTTGCCGGGGAGGAGCCGATCCTCTGGGATCCCTCGCCTGGATCGACGAGTAGAAACTGCGGCGGTCCGGAGTGATAGCGGCGCTGAGCCGAGCCATGTGACGGGTTGCTTGGCCTCTCTTTGTTCTGCGCTCCCCTTGGCGTCACTGTTTCGACAACATTCCTTAAAACTTCCAGTTCATTGGCCTGCCTTTTTCTTTCTCCTGCTGAAGTGACCAGAGGAAAGGGCAATAACATCATCATTCCCCCGGGCCACTCGTTTGCCACTTCATAGCGTTCCCCTGGAAAGTCACGGGTATGAGTTAAAGTGAACAGTGATGTGTTCTTTGCTGCAGAACTGCTGTTTGGGATCAAAATCCTTGTTTTGCTTTCCTGTGTGGGAAGTCACGAGTCCCGCAGCCTGGCGGTTTATTTGGCTCCTTCGGTTTGGTTTGGGTTTGGTTTGATTCCCTGCAGGGCCTGAGGTTTCCTTTAAAGACAGAAGTGCCACTAGGAACAATGTGACTGTTTTCCTGTGGGTCGTGTGGCCTCAGTGCAGCTGGGGCACGTCTTGGGTATTTGTAGCAAAAACCGGTTTCTGTGTTAGCAGGGAAAACCTGCCCGCTGTTGGGAATCCTTTCCCACCAGAGTGATTATAGATGTCAGTACGAGTTCCTGCTGCATTCCATGAAAAACGATGGCTTTGGTGACGATGCGTTTGCTGCAGGACATGCCACTTAGCTGGGCAAAGTCCCAGGTGACGGCACAGCCAGGAGTGGCCTCACAAATACTCCTGCTTTGTAAGGAGGTTAATACGCTGCTGCTTTGCAATGGATTTGATGCTTCAGGTTTCCAATACTGGGACTTCTAAACACACATAGTACGAAGCCAGCTGGAGTCCAAAGAGCTTCCAGCATAGGCATGTTTCACTCAGAGCGGCCCTGTGAGCATGGCTGTCTCTGCAGTTCAGGTGTGTGCCGATGCGCTGTTAGCATGAAGGCACTTCCACACTACTGTTTCAAGCATGAGGCGGCTCTTGAACACCCCTACTCCCTTTTGTGTCGGTCAGACAGCATCCCCGCGGGGAAGGGTTTCTGGTTTAGCTTTGGCCGTAGAGAGCAGCTCCCTAGGAAAGCGTTGGTGAGGTGCAGAGTAGGTGGGTTGTGTACAGTGCGGGAAGGAGGAAAGAAGTCATCAGTGCGACGTAGCAGGACAGGGGCAGACATGGGAAGGCAAGGCCCGTGTCTCCTCCTCCAGGCTCGAGCTTTGTATTTTGCCATCCTCACTCCCTTCAAGTGAGTTTCCATAGGAGTAAATATAGCAAAATTCAGCTGTATAGCAGCACCATGGTAGATGAAAGTTTTTCATGTGCCAGTACCACTGTAATCCAACTTTAAGAAATCCTAGGAATATCATCGATATTGTCTGGATTTCACCAATTTAAAAGTATATCCTCTGTTTCAGTGTTTTCCATATTTACAAGAGATGATTTTGATCTAGTCCCAAGCAGCCATAAAGTGTTACTGGCAGTTCATTCTGATATTCCTCCCAAACTGACCATGTTAATGTTAATTCCTCACCCACGACCAGCCAGATGAGCAAAAACTAGCAAGAGTGGAATTAAAATTAGATTAAGGATTTTAGTTTAAATTATCTGTAGCAAGTTATCTCCGATGTGGTACACAGATGAGTTCTTAAAATGTTTACAGATATGAAAGTGGGTCAAATCAGGTTTATTCTGACCAAAAAAAACTTGTTTTGACAAAAAGCAATGAAATTTCCATGAAGTGATTTATTGCTGCCTTGTTCAGCCCCAGTTTTAACAGCTTATGTGCTTTTAAGAGTTGCTACCATACTTAGAACGTGTACGGGGGGCGGGGAACAACATGTACATCTACGGACTAGGTGTGAATTTATACTAATTTTATTCTTGAATAGAAGCCCACACAAAAGCCTGGCTTCCTGTGGAGCCAGCATCCGTTCAGTTTAACTGTGCTCGGTGGGTGTGTATTTCTTCTATAAAAATAGATGGTAGAATGTTGTTCCATGCTCAGGCCATCCTTAAGCTGTGGGAGCAGTTCATTCTGTGGGACAGTGACATTGGCTGTAGGCATGGTTTTATGAGAAGGAGGGGTTTTTTTTATCAACATTCCTTCCTTTTTAATTTTTTTTTCCTTTCTTTTTGTTTCTAACCCTCTTCTCCCGTCTCTCTCTCTCTCTCCCGGCAGAACGTCGGCAAAGCTCTGCAGAAGGGATGCCGCTACTTGGTGGTCGGCCTGCAAGGGTTAGCAAATGCCTATTCCGCTCCCTTCGGAGTGGCAGCCCACGTGGCGTCCTTCGTCCGCTAGCGCAGCTCCACGCGCCGCGCCGGGGAGGGTGCGAGGCCGTCGCTGCTTTCCCAGGATTAAACCTGAGACCCGCATCCGAGGAACCTCTTGGACAGGCAGTCCCAGCCTGGAGCACCTCCACCAGCACCTTCCCTGGACTGAGCGCTCTTCTCTTCTGCAGAAGCTTTCGTCGCTTCGTAAAATCGGATCGGGTCAAAGAAATGCAAGGATGAGGAGAGAATCTTCCACTGATCGAGCTGAAGTTTGTTCTCAGGCATGGGTCGGGTTGCTAGAGCGCTGTGCTATGTGTGGAAGGGAGCCAAGGATGGATGGAAACGCAAGTAGGTGAGGGAGAGAGAAAAGAAGGAGCAGAGGATGGGGGGGAGCTGCTGGGAGTGTGGAGATGTGAGTGTGGCTGCTGAGAGGAGTCGTCAAAGCAGTGGATGAAACGGATAACAAGGGATCAGGAAAAGATAGTCTTTGGCTTTCTGATGTCTTTTTTTTCCCTGAGAGGGTCAAGGCTGTGAGCATGCTTTAAAATGTGCTTGGATATAAATGGACTGTGGTCTGAGATGTGGAGAGCTTTGCTGCTTCACTGTGGAGAGCTTTGCTGCTTCACGGTTGTTGGTTTTAAACACTGGAAAGAACAAACCTTTAAATCTTAAGACTGATATAAAAATCCAGAAAGGAAATGAGGTGCATTTGTCTTCTGATTTGGGGGCATTAAAGGTTTGCTGTGATTAATAGCTTAAACTTTTCCTCTACTGCTGTCAAACCTGCATACATGATTTTTCTATACTGAGAATGGAGTTTCCACCCGACATCCCTGATTCTAGAAGGTGGGGCTGTAAGAACACCCAGTTCTGTGGTGTCACTGGAAAAGAAAATGGATTGCCAGCTGTATCTGGGAAAAAAATACAGTGTGTGGTATAAGAACATAGAACTGTTTTGTGTAAGAATGGGGCCAGATAACCTGCCAGCTCTGTCTTCATCACTGTAGGTGGAAGTCGTAGCTTGAGAATGTCAGCTTTGGGTGGCTCAGCTCCGCTTTGGGTGGCTCAGCTCAGCGGTGAGGATGGAGCAGCTCCAGGGATGTGACTCCTGTATTGATGGCACGAGGACAAGGCGGTTTATGGGCCTTCAGAATTCTGTGGGGTTTGGTTTGGGTGTGGTTTTTTTTTTTCTTTCAGTCTTTTATGGTAGCAGTAAAGGATTCCCCTCCTGGCACTTTCTCTGTATTATAGATATTTCCAGTTTTAATAGTGTTTTTGTAATCAAGGAGTTGACATACCTGGAAAACTGTTTGTGGGGCTTTTTGCCTTTTTTGAGTGAAGGACTTGCATGTCTTAGCAAGCCACACTGCATTTCTTTAAATGTAGCAAATGAAACACTGATGGATTTAAAAAAAAAAAAAAGCTCTTTTCTACCTGGACTGTAAATAAAATCAGTGTGATCAGTGTCTTGTGTTTACCTACACACATAAGCGAGCGCAGAGAGGAGGCGTTTCTCAGCAGCAGCCCCAGCAGCAAGGGGAAGTCGCAGGATAAACTTCCCTGTGTTGTTCTGGCTGTGGCCTCAGCCCCCTCCTAGGAGGACAGGGTAGGGTTGTGGCCCCACTGTGTAGAAATGCCTCAGGAAAGGCAAGGTGTGGAGGTGGGGCCGTGGAGGATCTGAGGCTGCAGGAGCTGGGGTAGGAGTAGCCGCAAAGGGCTTCTGCTCATTGATTTCATGCCTTCAGCTGTTTCTCTTGAGCTTCCCTGTGGGGACATGCTGTCTGTCTGATCTGCACCACCAGCCTGCCAGAGGCTATCAGCAACTGTCCCATCTTCTGCAGTACCAGCAGAGCTGTCCTAAAGCCCACAGGCCACACCAGCCTGCGTATTTGGGGATTAACTTCAAATTTTCCTCCAAGCCATATTTTATGGCATGAGTCTTTATTTACTTATTTATTTATTTACTTTAAAAATTTCTAAAGCAATGCAAGGGGGGATCTGTGTCTCCCTTTTTCTGTGTGAAATGAGTTTCCCATCTATTCTTCTCTGTGTTTTCTGAATACCAAGGCTGCTCTCTCATTGCAACACCCAGGGTCTGGCCCTTTCAGTGCAGGGACTTCCAGCAAAGGTAAACATGAACTTTAGCTTGTGGAGCCACTCAGCACATTGGTTACTGCAAACTTTTGCCTGCTGACCTATGGTCTCTGTCTCCTGGTGCAGCTTTGAGGGAATAACCTGGGTGTCATCCATAGAGAACTGGGATGGTATGTAAATGCTGTTTCTGCTTGAGCCTAAGAAGTGAAAGGCTTGATGCACGCTGACAGTCAGCTTCTGCTGAAGGGTGCTTCTAAAGTAGATCCAAAAAAAAGAAAGAAGAAAGTAATTGAGTAAGCTATGCTCTTGCTGTGAACCCGCTGGTGATTCATGCCAGGCTATTTTCCTTCCTCAATGAACTTATGGTTCTCAACAGCTAATTAGTGCTGCTCATCAGTATTCCTTGAGCAGTAATTGAGTCCTCAGCTGGTGGAGCGAATTTGTAAGGCCAAGCCTTGGCCTGAGGGTTTGGTACTCTCTTCTACAGCCCAGCTGATGCAGCAGCATCTGGAGAATCTGAATCTGGGGGGTGAGGTTCTTTTTTCAGGAGAGTGGATGGCAGAGGGTACAGTTCCTGTCAATCATAGCAGCATCCCTGCTGTGCCACGTCTGGCTTAACTAAGATGCAGATGCCTGGGACAGGGTAGATCCTGCAGTGCCGATGCTAAATGTTGTCTCAGTGATGTGAGAGACAGAAGACACTCTCTCTTGGTGTCGGGCAGCAGGGCATCCCACGCAGCTGACAAGAAGAGGCAACCTTCATCTGAAGCAGAGCCGTTGTGCTGGAAGCCTGCAAGTGACTCGGAGGTGAGTGAAGATGTTGGTGATAGTGAGGAGGCTGGGCTCTCTGGTGCAGCCTTGACAGCATGCCAGACCAGGAGGGCAGTTCGCCATAAACTCTCAGCTTCTGCAACAGCTTTATGTGCTCTTGGTGAGGAGCCACCCCAGCAGGGAGAAGTTTCAACCCACAACTCCAGACAGGCTCCTTTATTACAATGGGTTTGTCTGCAGCGTACTTTCAGGTTACTTTTAGGAATAAAATGGATATTTGACCTTCTTGTAGACAGAAGTGGGATGTGGTGGATATTGGGGCTGGATGAAATGCATTTTTCCCTTCAGGCACTTGATTGGCACCTCTACCCATCTTGTTCCCTTCAGATTGATACCCACCTTTCACCACTTTTTATAACAAATGGCAAAATAAGTTTGGGAAGATGAATACGTGCAAGAGCAGCAAGAAGTAGTCAGCTCATCTGAGCTTCTCTCAGGAATGAACTCCACTCACCTGGCAGCCTGGCAAGACATGTCCACATTAAAATGCCTGGCTGTTCCTTGTGCCTGTGCAGTGAGTCACAGAGCAGAATAAAGCTTATTTTGCTGTTTTTGCCAGAGCATTTAATGACTTACTGTAAGCTCTGAGGAAATGGCAGAGGACTCCCAGCTATTGTCCTTTGTCCTGCAACATTAGCAGCAAGGAAGTGCTCTGGCACAGCTTGCTTTTGAAGTGGTGTAACTGAGGAGAGCCATACCACACCAGGCACTTCGGTGCTCCCAGTGCTCTGCCAGTCCCAGGCCAAGTTTCACTTCAGGGAGGAATGATCCTTCAGCCCCTCTGCCTGTCTGTAGGACTGGGAGGGAGCAGGTTTTGTCTTGGAATGCTGTAAAACCAGTCATCTCTTTTTTTTTATGTATGCTGAGCCCCTTGTGAGACGAAACTAGTCCTAAAATCACAGAATTGTAGAATCACAGAATCTCCCAAGTTGGAAGGGACCCATAAGGATCACGAGTCCAACTCCTGGCTCCACACAGGGCCAGCCAGGTCAGAGCTTGGGACTGAGCGCACTGTCCAGAGGTTTCTTGAACTCAATCAAGCTGGATGGTGTGACCACTTCCCTGGGGAACCTGTTCCAGTGCCCGACACCCCTCTCAATCTGTACCAAGTCACTGCAGTTACCTGTACACAGCCTGCCATGGAAATGTTTTTTCTTCAAGGAGCAGTAGAGCGCCTAAACAGCTTGTAGATTAATAGAGGGAATCAAATTAAAGGGAAGTAATGGAAGCAAATTCTTACTTTCCTTCTCTTTGTAGGAAAGAGCTGTCAGGCTGCTAGGCCTGTTTCGGGGTGAAGTCCAGCCTGAGCTCCAAAGGGGTGGTGCTCCTTCCTGAATCCTGGGTCCTATGAGGAGAGGCTCAGGGCTCTGCACTCCTCTAGCTGGAGGAGGGAAGAAGAGGTAGGAAGGACTTGACAGCAGTTCTTCAATACCTAAGAAGGCGTTGCCAACAAGATAGTCAGGCTCTTGACTGAAGTCCGTAGCCAGACAGCAAGGGGCAATGGTCACAAATTGTAACTGGGGAGTTTCCAGCCAGATCTAAGGCGTGAAAAATCACTAATATGATAGTTTAAGCACGAGGAGAGGTTGTCTTAGGAGGCTGGGGAATCTCTGTCCCTGGAGGCTTCTGAAGCATGACTGTCTGAAGGGCGGAGCCACTGGCTCTGAATTGGGTGTCGAGCCTGCTGTGAGCAGAAGGCTGGAGGAGAGACCTTGGGTCCTTGCAGCCTGGGTGACTCTCCGAGGCCATGCGTGGGATCCTGCCATCACACACACCAAGTTACCTGCTCTTTTACATCCTGGGGATGTAAAAGACAGATACCTTCAGCCTTCCTAAAAGCACAGGCGCTAAGAATAAAGCTTTGCATCTGTGGACAAGGAGTGACTGGCAAAGATGGCAACACCAGCTGCCTGAAGAGCCGTTTTGCTCCCAGCAAAGCTTGCAGTGCCTTGCACGATGCCTGCGGAAAGGCACTTGGCCTTTAGTGCCATCTCCTGGGAAAACGTCTGATTTCCAGCCCTGTCAGCCTGCCTCACCGTTCTGTCTCCTCTGGCAGGGATTTCCTGCCCCCCACCCCCTCAGGCTGGACTCCTGGTTTGTCCAGACCCATCTTCAGAAACTTGGGTCCCAGCAGTGTAACGTGTGTCTCTGTACACCAGTGTTTCCTACCCAACTGAATCCTGGGCCTCCTGTTTACAACTGTTTCCAATGTAAAGCCATAGGAATGTTGTTGTGTCGTTTTGCAGGGAGGGGTTTCCTTCAACACCTAAAAATGCATTGCAGTGCCCTGAGGTTCTTGCTGTGCCTTAAAAACGTCCAGTAATTATGCTTCACTGGAGGAATCACTTTGTGATTCTGAATCTCATCCTCCGCTGGAGAAACCCCAGCTGCTGAAGACAGGAGGTGTAATTTCAAACGCAGGGGGAATGGAGGATGGCAGACTGGCGTCAAGCCCCACAGGAGGTGCCTCGCACCCCAGCTCCAGCACACTGTCTGTACTTGCCTCCTGATGCTTTCCATATTCCCCTACTTCTGCTACTCATAAAGCAGTCCTTGCTCTGTCCCTTCCTGGGACGCTAAGCAAGTGTCAGATTGCTTTTTCAGCTGTGCCTGAATTAGGGTGGGGACCTTCCTGTCCTCGGTGAATCCCATCCTCCCCCGTGATGCCTGCTAAACTATAGCTCCAGAAGGGGCTTGGTCCTTCTGCAGCAGCATAAACGAACTGCTTCCCAGTAAAGGCCCTCTTCGGTTCTTACCTGCTCTCCCAGACAGCATGCAGCTCTACCCTGACCTTTCCAATTCCTGCAGCTGCCTGACCGATAGGATATTCCCCTGGAGAACCACATTTGCAGAAAATGGGGAGAACTTGCCTGCATTAGTTATTACTCTGCCCCTCTGCTCTGCTCTGGTGAGACCCCACCCAGAGCACTGCATCCAGCTCTGAGGTCCCCAGTACAGGAAAGACATAAAGCTGTTGTAGCGGGCCCAGAGGAGGCCACGAAGATGATCAGAGGGCTGGAGCACCTCTCCTGTGAAGACAGGCTGAGAGTTGGGCTTCTTCAGCCTGGAGAAGAAAAGGCTCCAGGGAGACCTAATTACAGCTGACCAATACTTAAAGGGGTCCTACAGGAAAGTGTGAGAGGGGCTGTTCATCAGGGAGTGGTAGGACAAGGGGTAATGGCTTCAAGCTGAAGGAGGGTAGGTTTAGATTAGACATTAGAAGTGTTCAAGGCCAGGTTGGATGGGGCTTTAGGCAACCTGATCTAGTGGAAGGTGCCCCTGCCCATGGCAAGTGGGTTGGAACTAGATGATCTTTGAGGACCCTTCCAACCCAAAGCATTCTGTGAGTCTATGGTTAGTTACTACTGGGCCAAACATTTGCTTGGAACAACTCTTTCTGTAGTGTCCTGTTGCATTTTGAGGGACTGAAGTTTGATGTTTGGCTGGAGGAAAAAGACGATTTTCAATTCATCTTCCTGTATGACTGGACAGTGAACAAAGTAGCCTACCAACCTGCCTGGCTGTTACAGATTCATGATTCTCTGTGTAGGAAAAGATCCCGTTATCTGATTGCTCCCGTAAAAAGCCATCTATCATTAATGACTCGATTTTTAATTCTATCATCACCAATTATTTGCCTGAGATTTTTCCCTACGTTAATTTCACTAAGCCCATTTCTAGTGCATGAGTCACTAAACTCTGATTTCCTTGAAGACTGTAAGAGCAAACAGCAGTGCTTTTGTCCTTTCTATGAAGGAATCTTTTGAATTTATTGTTTATTCTAAGTTTGGAAGGAGGGTATCGTGTGTGTGTGTGTGTGTGTGTGTGTGTGTGTGTGTGTGTGTGTGTGTATGTAGTACAGTGTTTACCATATCTTGTTGAAATCAGCATGGAATGACTGCATACTCAGCCATGTTATCCCCTCAACCCTTTCTTTTGCTGAATTATCAGAGAGTCACTGGAAAAATAATTGACACATCCCTGGTGTGGGAATTTAACACTATTCCTTCACTGAGCCCAGCCCAGCCTACATTTAACTCCATCCTAACACCCAGTCACCTAATCTAGGCCAGCATTTTGCTGTCTTTGTTACCTGGTTTGGGGTTTGGTTTTTTTAATGTCCATCCAAATCACTGCCTTGGTGCAGTTTTTTATGCCTGTCCAAACTACAGTACTGTAGTCAGTCACTTGTCTTTTTTTTTTTTTTTTCCCCCAGTGGAAACAAGCATAATTCTTCAAACTTTCCCTTATCATCCACCTTTCTTAGACCTCTGATTGAACTGTTGCTCTAAGACAGTGTCTAGATTTTCTCCATATTTTCTCTAAATTATCACCATAATTATGCTAGAGACAAATTTAGACACTGTCTTAGAGCAATGGCTCAATTGCCCATGGTATTTGAAGGCAGATATGTCATTACTTTCCCCTTAAAACTCATTCCACATGAAAACTTGTCATGTGGATGCTTCTGAGCTAACACCATCCTTTTTCAGGATAAACCAGCATCACCCATGTCCACAACCAAGACAGCCTAGCCTGTTTGCCATGGGATTCACGCTGCAAATTCCCTTTCTGATCAGACACATTTTACTCAAATTCAGCCTGCAATAAGGATCTGGTGTGGAAAATTTCAGCACAACTGCCCTGAAGTCTGACTAAGCTAGAAGCAATTGAAAACATGGCTGTTTAATTTTAAGTGCAGGTTTACCGTGCCCGCTCTGGCTATGATGAATACAGGAGGACGTGTTTGGACTGTAACAAAAGCAGTACCTGCATTTTGTCTGAATGGCTCCATTTGCATTGCTTCACAGCAAAAGGAGTTGGTGGCTGCCAGGTAAGCATGGGTCTGCCAGTGATGGAGCATTAAACAGAGTATTTTCTGGAGGCTTTTTGAGATGTGTATGGGTGAAGTGGGCTGCAGTCCAAGACCCAAAACATTAAGCCACAACCACGCTCTCTGCAGTTATTTCTAATTTCATGTTCCTTGTATCACAGCAGGAGAGGAGAGATTATGCAGATGCTGCCACCTTCTGTTACTCCTCGTTAAGCTCCTGCCCACCGTAGTCTCCAAGAAGTCAGGGCTGGGTGTAACAGCTGCTTTTTTCAGGGCTGGCCTGAACAAAATCTCCTCAGGCTCCATTCAGGCTTGTGGATTTAGGGAATGAAATTTAAGGTCCTTCTTGGATTTAGAAATATTTTCTCTAACTTAATAGGCAGTTATTAGGAAAGGTGAGTTATTTCTGAATTTAGTTAACAAGGCTTCAAACAAAGAACCTGGTTTGGCACACCATTGTGCTGCCCATAATGTATAACTAGGGAAGAGCTCTAGCTATTCACAACACCATCACACTATGTAGGTCCATACTTCTCTGAATTCCCATGCTGGTAAAGTATATATACACTCCACGTGTATTTTCTCAGGCACAAAGGGAGCAAGCAGTGAATCACCCAACATTTTCCTCTCTTACTGCAAATCCTGCCATTTTGATGGCTTGTAGACTGAAGTTCAGGGGGCAAAAGCCTTCTGCATTTTCTGATTTGCACAGCAGAGGGTATTACCAGTGCCTGAGAAGCTACTCATCTTTGCCTTAGACTTGTGAAAATAAACCTCAGCATTTGCCAGGAATGCCCAAGCTTTTTAAAAGACTTATGTCCAGCATATATATTTTTTCCTGTTTATTGCATTTGAGGCATTGCTTTTATTGTTAAGATTCTGAAACCAGCTTGTGGGTTTGTGTTTTTATCCCTTTAGTACTTAGTTAATTTGTTTTGATCCATGCTTGTAAGCACAGCTTATCAGACAGTGCTCACTAATTAGATGGCCACTGCAGTTTGGTTGAGCATTTGCTAATACATTAAATGCCTGGTTCCCCTTAGAGTGCTTTTCTACTCCTGTGGGTGCAGTTGCAGATTAAAGATCTCTGTGTGGATACAATTAAATTACAAAATATTGACTCAGTGCTAAATGAGAAGATTAACAGTTATCAAAAGGAGGCTTAACAGTTACCAAAAGGAGGCTCAAAAGGAGAGGGTGAATGGAGGCAAGACTGCACTTAGCCAGGCAGGCGAACCTCCTCCTCCTCATTGTCCAACTTGCCCCCCCAAGGCCCTCTGTACAACAGATGCAAGGCTCTGGATGTGGAAGGCCATTCAGTGGGGCATACGGGTGATAGTCAAGCTACA
Source organism: Zapornia atra (assembly GCA_013400835.1). Classification (NCBI taxonomy): domain Eukaryota; kingdom Metazoa; phylum Chordata; class Aves; order Gruiformes; family Rallidae; genus Zapornia; species Zapornia atra. The sequence continues at coordinate 230,310 of VZTU01018021.1, forward strand.
CCAGAGGTAGCACCAAGGCCAGAAAGTCTTGCACCCCATCTCATGACCACTCCTACCAAGAAGAAAAGGCAGGTTATAGTTGTAGGGAGAGGGGCTGTTCATCAGGTAGTGTAGTGATAGGACAAGAGGGAATGGCTTCAAGCTGAGAGGGTAGGTTTAGATTGGATGTTTGGAAGAAATTCTTTACTATGAGGGTGGTGAGGCACTGGAACAGTTGCCCAGGGAGGTTGTGGAAGCCCCATCCCTGGAAGCGTTTAAGGTCAGGTTAGATGAGGCTTTGGGCCTAGTGGAGGGTGTCCCTGCCCATGGCAGGGGGGATGGAGCTAGATAATCCTTTAGATCCCTTCCAACCCAAAGCATTCTATAGTTCTGTGATTCTATGATCAAAGAGCATGGAAGGGCTCTTGGTCTGCTCAGCAGGGTTGTCTCTCTTCTCCCATCTGTGGCAGAGTCTCAAAACTCATAATGAGTAATTATTTTTGACTCAGTGGGTCAACGATTTCAAAGTGGTGGGGGAGGTTTGGTGAAACCAGACCAATCCATTTAGTCCCTATGATTTACCTGGGACAACAGGGGCTCCCACAGGTATGTAGGGCAGGGTGTCTCACCATGGGTGAGCAGTCACAGACAGCCTGTGCTGCAGTGTGTGTCAGTTTCAGGCTTGCTGCCAGACAGATGCTACAGCTGCCACAAGCAATGGAGCAAGGAAAGCCCATGTATGAGGACATCTGCCAGACATACCTCACGAGCCTTCCCTGCATTGATCCCATCTCAAGAGCACCAGTTCTGCCCCATTTCAAACTGATCATTTAGGGTAACAAGTGGGAGCAGGATGGGAGGGCTATACTGCTGAATGGAGGAGGAAATCTGCAGTGCTCAGCACAACTCTGTGTCCTCCCCGGTGTCAGGACAACTTATGTGGACCCATGATCTTGAAGCCAGACAGTGTGACTGAGCAGGATGGATAGGAAGCAACCTTTAGATCTCTGTGTCACGGATGTAAGACAAGTAACTTACCTCATAAAAACCCCAATTTTCTCAGTAGAGTATATTAAGAAGGGATTTCAGATGACAAACAAGGGATTTCAGAGCAAACAGGGATTGGTCCAGGGGAAAATTAAAAATAAACAGTAAGTAATGCTTATCCTTATGTTGTAGCCTACTTGTAGAAGAAGAAATGTCTCAAAGCCCATGAATGGCATTAGGGTATGATTAAAATAGCAAAGTGGTGAACAAGAGGGCAAAGAGATTACCCTCCCTCTTACCCTTTCCCAAAGCTAATGTTTTCAGAGACCTTCACCCCAAAATGTCAGCACTATGAGAGTAACAGGGACCGATCACCCAAGATGGCTGGGAGACCACTAAAGTAATACCATCCTGGTGGGGAAGGTAGATGTTACTCCCTTCTGTACCACAGCTGGTCAGGTAAGCAGTGTGCTAGTACTGCTGCCTGCCCAGCACCTCCTCACCTAAAATAAGCAGGCAAAGATATGTGCAACAAAATCAGGTTTATTTCCCTTCTCTGCTACAGCAATAACTATGCCCAGGTGCTCAGGCAGAATATGTCTCTTCAGCACTATTTCCTTCATACTTTCATGCCCGCAATCATATTGTGGACCTTTTGGTTGAGGGCTCCTCCATGAACTCCCCTCTTGCCCATGAGGAAGATCAGGGCTTTAGGAGTCTTGCCAATACATATGGATCTGCTGTCACTGCCCTTGCTTCTGACATCCATCACATTGTCTTCATCCACCAGCAGGTTGTCACGGATAACACTGCACTTTCTGCCAGCTACTGTGATTCCCATTAGCAGGGACATCATCCGATCCTGGCCCATGATCAAGTCCACTTCTTGAGGTGAGATGGCTGCAAAGAGCCCTCCTGGCTTGGCTGCCCACACGCAACGGTTGTCAAAGAGGCCTACGATAGCCACATCTTCAATATTCCGGTCTGCCAGGATGCTGTTGATGTAGTATTTCCAGTAATCCATTGTGGCCAGGCTGTCCAAATCTCTCAGAAATGCCCAACTCTAAGCTTCCCTGTCTTCTGCCTGCTGGGACCTTGGTCTTGATACACTGATCCTAAAAATGTCAATCTATAAATCCATCCTTCCGATCCCTGCAAGCCTGAATGAGGAAGACAGCCGCTGTCAATAGCCAAGGCTCTTGTTTTGCGTGTTAGGAGACACCTGTGATGATAGTGGCGTTTGCCACCCTATGATGTCATTTTTTGCCTCACAGTCAAATGTCCCACAGAATTACTTCCCTGCAACCCTCCCAAGCTCTTGGAGGGGGTCTTACCAGTTTGGTACCAAGCAGCTGGCGCAGGCAGAAACCCCAAGGTGGCCATATAATAATATGAGACACCCTCCACACACACCAGCCTCGGAGGCCACAACCATTTGTGTGTGTGTGTAGACACAGACACACAGACACACAGACACACGACAGACAGACAGACAGACAGACAGACACAGACAGACAGACACACACACACACACACACACACACAAGGAACTTCATTGGGATTAAAAAGTAGAAGCCTGGGCAATTTAAGTGCAGCAAACCCAAAACAAGTGGCAAGGGTTGAAACATGATNCCCTGAGTCAGCCCAACCAGCTGAATTTCAGATGCTCGTTAATTTCTACACAGGTGATACTTTTCCTGCAACACTGCTTTTAATAAAAGCCCATGTACGAAAAGAGGCACGTTTGCCCTGTATTTTGCTGAGCTGGGTAGTGATGCCATGCTCCCCAAACTTTTATCGTCTGCGCTGTGATCGTACTTTTTCTTCCACCAAAGACTTCGCTGGAAGGCCCCGGCCTGGGGCAGCCGGCGG